>CM073128.1:12700000-12997597 GCA_037039145.1 Fundulus diaphanus | reverse complement strand
TCAGTAACACAGAGCGGGGCGCAGAAATAAAAACAATGGAGAAAATCGACGGAGGAATCAGCGGGTAGAGAAATGCGCGACACATATCAGGATGTATGGATGACAAGGTTGATATTGTGCAGGATGAGCGGGGATGTGATGGAAGGTAAGGCCATGGATGGATTTATTTTTTTTCCCACCCTCATGCGACGCTGCGAGCAAATCTGTGAAACTCTGATCGTTTAATTGATACAAATCTGGATGCTTGCAGGTGACTTTAAAACGCGAGAAAGACGCGTTAAAAACAGCTAAATCCAGGTATTCCTATTTCCAGCCGAGAACTTTTACCGTGAAAAAATTCTTAGACAAGCGTGTCTGCGGATAATTACAATTACAACAAAAGCTAGCAATGGTTGTTTGCAAACATTTTAATTAATTGGCACAGTGATTACTTTTCTTTTAAAGCTTTCATTTGCACGTCAATGTTATATATCCTAAATTAGCGTGTATATATGATAAAATATTGATAATACAACGTGTTTTTTATTTAATCCTGCAAAATAAAACTTTTTTCCACGTTTTAATATGGTAAATGTAATTTTAAAGTGATTTATTTGATATAGCATGCACGTTACGATGCAAATAATAATAATAATAATAATAATAATAATAATAAAACAAAAAACAAACTCGAAAAGTTCTGGTAAACTCGTGGTTTAGGAGGAAAATGGAAAAGATACAAAACAAAACAAAAAGACAGCAACAAAGGCATGATTCCCTGTTGCCCTTGCTGTTCACTGACACTGCTTAATCCCTCTTCAGTCAAATGAAATGTCACCGCTGGAGGCAACGGGTCAAAACTAACTAGAAAAATAAAAGAGAAAAATATAGAATCCTCTGCATGTTAGTATTATAACCTCGCGTTTGGAAATAATTTTAAAAAAAGGTTACAAAGGCGCAAATTCCAATTTTCTTCAGCGGGAAAAAAAAGCCTCAAAAACAAATGAGGCAATGTGAACGAATTTCACACAGAGGTGCTTTGCTCTCTCTTTCCCCATGTCGGGGTGTCTTTGTCCAGGTGAAATGCGAGCCGTTTTGTCCATTCCCGGCGCTTTGCGGCTGCTGCTGAGACCCTGACAGAGAGCAAATGAACGTGGCTGCTCTGAGAACAGCTGCAGCTCCAGCCCGTCCAGGAAGGTTCAGGCTTCCGCTTACAGCTCTGCTATCAAGGGGCCTCCAATTAAAGCCAACACAACTTCACGGGGGTGTGCGAGCGTGTGTGGTGGTGGTGGGGAGGGGGAGAGGATGGAGAAAAACGGGGGAAGGGGGTGGAGGTGGTGGGAAGGGGTGATATCACATGAGATGAGGCATCCATACCTGCAAACCGTCCTGAGCATGCGTAAATCTGTCATTTAAGATATAGTGTCCCCTATCTGTGTGTGTATATATATATATATATATATATATATATATATATATATATATATATATATATATATATATATATATATATACATATATATATATATATATACACAGCACAACAATTTGTCTGGGCTGAGTTTGTAACCCCTTGACTGGACCTAAAGTTAACCTTTAGGGACAGTAGTCCAGGGGCCCAAGGTTATGGGGGCAGGCATAAAAACAAATTATATAGTCAGTTTTTTATTTATTTATTCAGAAAGATGATTTACCTACATCAGAGTGATGTCCTGATGTCTTACAGTTTATATTCGGCACCTCCCTCTTTATTTGTAGTGCCTTAAATCGTCACACGCAGCCCTAGCATCACTTCGATAATTTGGGCCTTTTCTGTATGTGTGTGGACGAAGATGTTTCTCTGACGCTGAGTTTAGGAGGATTTTTATTTTTTGGAAAGGGCAATAAAAAGGATTGTTTGAGAAAAACCTCGCTTTTCAGGTATAGAAGGCATAAAAACACTCAAAGATATTACATAAATATATAGGGCACTCAAATTGTCCACATCCCAGGGCCCCACATCCTCTTAAATCCGGCCCTGGGTAGTTTTCACCCCCCTCTGGCCCTCCAACTGGAAGCCTCCCAATCTGGCCCCTCTTCTTGTTTTTTTTAATTTTATATAAAACAGCTTTCACACCCTTTAAAGGTGACACTTATCTTATAGCTCCACAGTGACCTGCATTAAATGCAACATTTAATGGAATCTCATGCAATCTTTTTGGAACATATAAAATATATTAAATATGTCAGATCAACTCTACAGTAGTAAACAAGGTTTTTGCCCTCCTGCAAGAGACAAAAATCTGTAGACGAGCTTTTAATTCCTGCAGAAATTGTGGCGTTAGATGGGAGGGAGGATGAGATTTGTTGTGCGTGACGTCCACAGGTATGCATATGCTAATGTGCTCAGCACAGGTCTACTGTGGCAGGACAAAATGTACTTATTTTCATAAAGAAATCTGAGTTTTTCATGAAATGGGAATGGAGAGTTGACTTTGGTCTGCTCAAATGTATGATATTCATCCTGATTAGCCCTTTTTGCTGCATAAACCCTCAATTGCGCTTTGTATCCCAAGCCAAAATCCTAATTAGATGCACTTTTTTTTCTCCAATACTATTATTTCAATTGTTTAATGCAACCTGTCCCCGCCGTGTAGGCTGTCACTGCTCACTGCCCCGCCCCAGCTGTACAGCAGGAACACACGCAAAAAGATTTACTATAGTTTTTTTTCAGGGCAGAAAAAAACGCATGACTTCAGTCAAAATAACAAGTGGTTTCCGAATGAAACCGTTCTTTCAACGCCACATAATAGGACGTTTTTTTTCTTTTTAATTTATTCAAAATTTATTTTCCCTAAATTTTGGCAGGTATAGGCTATATAGGCATATAGCCTATACCTGTTTACACAAATAACGTGCATTATATCTAATCTAATCTAATATAATACAACAACTGATTAATTTCGTTTTTTCAGCCGCGTGTTTCCAAAAGGGAGGGTCAGGCAATGACGAGAGGATAAAGTGGTGTTTTTTGATGAAATAGTGACAGCTCTTTGTTGGTGAATAGAAAATCAGTGGTGATGCTGGGAGAGAGAGAGAGAGAGAGAGAGAGAGAGAGAGAGAGAGAGAGAGAGAGAGAGAGAGAGAGAGAGAGAGAGAGAGAGAGAGAAGGGAGAGAGAAGGACTCCTCCTACCAAATTATTCAGACTGGGCCGGCTCTGCTCTGCTCGCTTCACAAATACAACACGGTTCTCAAATCCAGGCAGTCCCAACCTGACCTCCAAGCACCGAGGAACCCCCTCCCTTCCTCCTGCAGCACAAAAAAGAAGCAACCAAAAAAACTTTGTGACATTATTTTTATTTTTATTTCCCGGCGACTGTTCACACTGTAGCCCCCCTCCTCCTCCCCTGGTCCCTCTCCACCTCAGCTTCCACACCGTTTTGTCGCATCATTTGGACTATATACTTTTTTTTCTCCTTCTTTTGCTGGATGAGAGGCATTCACGGGAAAGCAGGAATTCAGCGCCTCTCCTCCTGTCCCACCCATGCTGTAGTTTTTTTCCCCTGCTTTCAGCCGAGGAGGTGATCTGAATCACCAGGGTTGTTTTTTTTCTTTTCTTCCTGTTTTGTGTTTTGTGTAGAGCCCACTCGGATGCGCTGAGAAAATTCAAAATAAGCAGAAAGAGAGGAAAAAAAGGAGGAAACGGAGCGCAGCGCAGAGGCACGGTATATGGAAGTTGTGAGCTGCAAAACAGAGGCGAGCAGTTGCACGTTGTGTCCAGGACCGGGAGCCATGCTTTTCCACGGGATCTCCGGGGATCACATCCAAGGAATCATGGAGGAAATGGAGAGGAGGACGAAGACGGAGTCGCGCCTGGCGAAGGGCATGCAGCTCAACGGCAGGGAGTCGGTAAGGAGCGCACAGATGGTGCTGAATGTCAGAAAACCTCCGGTTAAGTCAGACAAAGCCTACCCATTTACGTCTTTTTTCAGCTGAATAGAAAATATAATGTTGCTATTTTGAAATAAAACTTAAGATCTATTTTGAAAAAAATAGTATGTATTTTATTATAGAAGTATGAAAGAGTTCGTCTAAAAATGTGTATAAAGACTTTTTTTTTTATAAATATATAGAAATAATTTGCTAATACATTATTATTATTATTATTATTATTATTATTATTATTATTATTATTATTATTATTATTATTATTATTATTATTATGTTAAACTAAAAGGTAGATTTTTGCATTCAATTTATTAGATATAACAACGAGTCAGTGAACGAAATTAAAAAACAGCACAAATTAAATCCCATCTGATAACTGATAAAATTTTATTTGTGTCTGTTTAATTGTATTTCTGCTTTGAGATTTAACAATATGTTTATAGAAAAACTATATATATATATATATATATATATATATATATATATATATATATATATATATATATATATATATATATATAAATTAGGCTTCCCCGTTTCACGCCTTGGTTCTGTCTCCCAGACTATGACCTCCATGAGCCCGGAGAAGCCTGCCTTGTGCGCCGGCTGCGGTGGCAAGATCTCGGACAGATACTACCTCCTGGCCGTGGACAAACAGTGGCACCTGCGGTGCCTTAAATGCTGTGAATGTAAGCTGGCGCTGGAGTCGGAGCTGACATGCTTTGCCAAGGATGGGAGTATATATTGCAAGGAGGATTACTACAGGTAAGGATGACTTGGATATATATGTGCCCTCGTTTAAATGTTAAACTCTTAAAGGACGAGCATGTCAATATAAGCTCTGGTCCAGTAAGCTGCTTCAGGCCCCATTCTTTCACACTAACATCATAACAGCGATCCTGGAAACACGTTCTGATACTAAAATTTGAGTTTATTCGACATTGGCTGAGGCAGGAATGCTCTGACTGTATAATGTTAACCACATGGACATGAACGCATGAGTCACCCTCTCCTTTTCCCTGAGCTTTTCGCTCGTTTGGACCTTTATACGCCGTCGTTCAGTTTTAAAGTAACTCGTTTGTGGCTTTTGTCTGGGCGCTGCTGCGCGTTCCCCACATTTTCACATTGAAACAAAACAGTCATGCGCGCTGGACGTGTAACGCAATCTAAAATAAAATAAAAATAAATGCATAAACAGCACCCCTGTTTTATTATAGTATCATATAAAATGCTAATGGTTTGTGATGTACGGTGCAATAGTTGGGGTTACGTTTTTTCCCCTATATTTAGGAGAGAAATTGTTCAAACACACGCGCACTGGCTCAGTTACAGGCCAGATGTGGCCATTAGCGACATCAAAGTGCGGGTCTAATCGAGCATACATTAAGACTGAGACACGCACGCGCGCCTTTCAGATCACCTGAACACCGCACGCGCCCATTTTTAGCCAGTGTCAGGTCAGCAACGCTGCAGAAATCGCGCACATTTCATTGCCGTTTATTTCCATGCACGCGGATCTCTTGACGATGCGTCTGTTCCAGAAGGTTCTCCGTGCAGAGGTGCGCGCGCTGCCACCTCGGGATATCCGCCTCGGAGATGGTGATGCGAGCGCGCGACTCCGTGTACCACCTGAGCTGCTTCACGTGCACCACGTGCAACAAGACCCTGACCACGGGCGACCACTTCGGCATGAAGGACAGCCTGGTGTACTGCAGGCTCCACTTCGAGACGCTGGTGCAGGGCCCGGACTACCATCCGCAGCTCAACTTCGCCGAGCTGGCAGCCAAGGGCGGCGGCCTCGCCCTGCCCTACTTCAACGGCACCGGGACGACACAGAAGGGAAGGCCGCGCAAGAGGAAGAGCCCAGCCATGGGGATAGACATACCCAGCTACAACACAGGTGAGTGGTGTAGGGGGTGGGGCCTCATACTGTCACATACTGTGGGTTTTAATTATTATTATTTTTTACAATCCGGGTCTAAATTAACTATTTGACCTTAAAAGGTTGTCTAAAGTAAGACGAATCAGCTCAGTGGAATATCTGTAGAACAGTTTCTGTGGCGGCCTACATTTTAAAAGCCCTCCTGAGCCGATGGAAGGTTAACTTTGAAAGCTTTCGCAGCAATTTGTCAAACAAGACGCTCTCTTTGGGGACGCTTGCTTTGTTTCCCTCCGTTCAGCTCCTTTACAGTCAGAATTAGAATAAATAAACACATGAATAAATACGAAATGACGAATTTTGGATGATTTTTTTTTGCCATTTTGTTTTAATTTATTCCACGAAGGTTAACCCTGCTTCCGTTACGCATAACATCCTCCGTTCTCTATTCTGATTGATTTCCTCCCACTCCGCTTTGAGACCGCCTTTCTCGGATTTTAAAATGAATACGTGCATTTTATAGGCCTCTTCTTTTACGTTATTTGTTTTTAACATTGTCTGGGGCCAGTTGAGCCGCTGTCTCCAGTTGACGCGTTTGTGTCTGCACCTTTTCCCACGTTACGCAGAGAAGCCCATGATCGAAACTAAGTCCACCTGCTCGTCGACTTCAATCAAAATGAAATTAGGCCATCTTGACCTTACTGGGTTGGGGGGAGGGGGGTGCTAACTGTTATACTAGTTTGTTTTCCAAAATTATAAACCGTGTCCTCGCTGCGTAAACTTGCGTCAAATCTACTCTTTTCGTCTGAAATCTTCCTTTTCAGTCGCTTGAATGTTAGGAGATCGACCCCCCGTAACCTTCCCCGCGGCGTCCCCATTTTGTTGTCGCTTTCCTCGAATTAGTGCGCGGTTGAGAAAGTTTGTCATTGTGCGCCGAGTCTCCCCTGTTCCCCGCTGAATGGAACAGGGGGAGGAATAGGGGTAATCTGCGCGTTAATTGTTCGCCGTTAATTGAATGTGACGTTGGAATCCCTGGCCTCCCGTGTGGTGGCCGGCGCGGTTCTCAGGGACAGAGCAGCTCCGCGTACAGGGGCCTGCAGCAGGGACATGTACAGCACTGGGCCGACCGAGCCGCGCTCGACAGAAAGAGTTTTCCGTTCCCAAATACGAGTGCGAAGGATTATGCAAATCCTAAATTTCCCACTGTTGCACTTTTAGGAAGCAGGATAACTATTGCGATGTGTTTGTCACTCCAGAATCCAGTCGCTACAGGTAAAAAACAAACAAACAAAAAAACACTGACAGGCAATTGTAAATCCTACAGCTAAACTAAATGATGTGCGTATTAATTCATTAAGCTCCAGAGGCAGTAAAGGCCCCTGGGAACATTAGGTATCTCACATGGGACTCTTTAATAGAACAACACTATCAATTATATATATATATATATATATATATATATATATATATATATATATATATATATATATATATATATATATATATATATATAATTTACATAACTAATGCCATATGAACAAAGTAAATCAGAGTGGCGTCAGAACAATGGAGAACTTGTCCTTAACGTTGACACACATACATGTGTATGTATATATATATATATATATATATATATATATATATATATATATATATATATATATATATATATATATATGTGTGTGTGTGTATTTATAAATATATAAGAATTTACACTGCTGTATCTGGCATATTTACTCTTTATTTCTATTTTGCCATTTGAACCGATTGACTGTACGTTCCCCCCTACTGTATCATGCTGTTCTTTTCAATAGGCCGCCAGGTCCACTGTTGGTCTTATAATAATAATAGTGATAATAAATCTAAATATTGTGTTATTCTATTGGTCGGCAGCATTAAAGTGCAATTGAGTCACAGCAGGTGAAGAGTTAAATTCAAAAGAAATAAACAACAGTGGAAGATAATATAGATAGCATAGCCCTCGGTTTAATGCTGTCCACGTTGCATCATTACCAGGCAGCACAGACACAGAAAAGGTCCCAGTGGGAATATGTCATGTCACCTGGGACTCATGTAGAGAATAGAATTGATTTAACTGGTGTATTATATAATATGTTTTTTTCTTCAGCTTTAAGATATTTATTTACTGCAATGTGACTTTTTCAAGATAATAATAGTAAAGGAATAAATAATTGTATCGTTTATAGACGCTTCGGGTGAAACTGTGAAACATTTCTACCAGCTGCACCGGTAGAAATATTCAGCCCCCCCTTCCTTCCTTTTTGACTCTGCCATTTTGAACAGACTCAGTGAACATGTCCCATTACTGTCTCACACTGCTCCTGTTAATACACCAACATGTCAGATCCACACACTCACATTGCTGACAAATTGGAAGAGGTTTCGTCTGAGGTTTTGTTTGTGCTTCAGTAGGAACATCCATGCATGTTTTCACCAGGGGAAAGGTGTGGGCCCTGCGTGGATTCCCCACCGCTGCGCGAACACGTTGCTCTCATATGCATATGGAGACCCCTAGTGGGTGATGCCGAGACAAACACCGTCCGGTGAGGACTGGAGCAGGGAAGCTCGCAGCGGCGCGTTCATCCCGCATTAAAACACGAAATAAGAGGAAGTTATTCTGCACGAAAGAGCAGTTTTCACACACGTATTTCACAGCATTGCGCAAAATCAATGTCTTGTATAATTAGGCTGCTAGAGTGTTTGTTCTCATGATGATGATGCGTTTAAATATTTCAATAAAAAATACTTATTAGCTTTTCTAAAAAACAAAAAAACAACAACAACGACACAAGAAACATCAACTCATCTTCTCATCAGATTAAAGGGCCAGTGTTGTTTACACAAGCGATCTCACTTTTTGCAGCAAAGTGATACATTTACATTACATGCATTGGTTTAAAAAGACAAAACTTTGTTAACTTAAAAAAAAAGAAGAAATAAAATAAAGCTTCTATTTCACATAAGGGAGACATGATCTGCTTATCAGGTATCAGAAAGTTTCTGCAACGCTTAAACAACTTTATGAAACGCTGCAGTCCGGTTCTCTCTGTCATGTTGATAAATGCCGGAGCGTCTGTGGAGCGTTTAGCCGAGCATGCATCCATTTAGTGAATCCATTTCAGGTGTTTTACTCTTAAAGCTGCTGACAAACGAGGCCCATTAGGCCCATTAGTCCCCACAAACACAGGCAGACAGCATTTAGCCTGCTCCCAGAGTTACTGTAAGATTTTACCAAACTGTTGTTCTTTGGCTGGTTTTCAACATGCTAACTTTTTATGTAGGTTGCATCTGCACTGCACAGTTGGATTAATACATCTTCTAGTTGTCAGTGTCGCATATCTCAGTCATAAATTGTAAAATAATCCAGATTATTTAATTGTGTCATATAGTAAACGACAAATGAGTGAACAATGAATTTCTCCATTGTGAGATCAATAAAGACTATCTTAACAAACCTTTCAAGCAATAATGAACGATCCAATGCACTTGATTCATTTGAGCAAAGAAAACGATTCTGACTGTAACAGTATGTTTGTTTATGAACCTTCAGTTTTAGCCACATTCTGTAAATTATATGCTTTCCAAATTTATTTCACCATCTGGAGGCAAATTATTTTATTGAGAGCAAGTTAAATGAAAGTTTTTTTTTTTATCTTTCGTCTAATAGCAAAGAAAATATTGCACTTAAATACGTTTTTTCCATTTTAGTCTCCAAATCTCAGTCCAATTTTTCCGACTGCGATCCAACGCCTGTGTTCTGCTCCCGTTCCTTTGTGCAGGCTGCAACGAGAACGACGCTGACCACTTGGACCGAGACCAGCAGGCCTACGCTCCGACGCAGAAGACCAAACGCATGCGGACCTCCTTTAAGCACCATCAGCTCCGGACAATGAAATCCTACTTTGCCATCAACCACAACCCGGACGCCAAGGACTTAAAGCAGCTGGCCCAGAAAACAGGCCTCACTAAGAGAGTTCTGCAGGTAAGCAGCCATTCCTCTCTACTCACACCGAGTGTTTGCATCCCTCTTCTCCCCCATCCCCCTTTGTTTCTCACCATCAATTTCATCTTTTTTTTTTTTTTTAAGTTTTGCTTTGTTTTGTTGGTTCATGTAGTTATTAGATGTATATCCAGGGGCCTTTACTTGAAATTTGTTAAACATTAAATGCTAGTCTTTCAAGACAATTGAAAAGTAGCAATAAAGTATGAAAAGGAAAGCTAAACACTGTTATATTACTGAGAGTGCATATTTTCTCTATATCTACTGCTCTCGCATTGAAAAAAAAATAGGAGTAGGATTTTGATCCCATAACAGTTCAAAATAATGTATGGAACTGATCATAATATAAGATTTATCTACCTAAAGAGAAGGGAAGCTGCAGTAAAACCTGTCATAATTTGATATGTAATGATTTGGTGCTTTCTTTTTTTTTTTTTTTTGTTAAAAAACAACAACAATTATACTTAAACGCAAAAAGTAAAAGCCACACTGGGATTGGTTTGCAGGTTTGGTTCCAAAACGCAAGAGCCAAATTCAGAAGGAACGTTTTGCGACAGGAGAATGGAGGTGTTGATAAGGCTGATGGCACCTCACTCCCTCCGCCCTCATCCGACAGTGGGGCCCTGACCCCCCCCTCCAGCGCGGCCACACTAACAGACCTGACAAACCCCTCTATCACTGTAGTGACCTCCGTCACCTCTAGTTTGGACAGCCATGATTCGGGGAGCCCTTCGCAAACTACCTTGACGAACCTTTTCTAACGAGCTATCTCTATCAGACTGATTGTTACTTTAACTGAGTTTTTTTTTTGCTCTTTTTTGGACTTTATTTTAGTTTCTTTCTTCAAGTTACATTTATTTTTGTAAATGACACCTTTAAAACGAAGCAGAGACAGCTCCTGGGAAGAGACGGTGCTGTACTGTGCACACAAACAGGAGCAACAACGGCAACAACAGCAGCGACCATTTAGGAGATTACTCTAATGTGTAGCATTTCAAGCTGCAAAGATTGACTTTTGGATTCTTGGACTAATTTGGAGTTAAAGAGATTTGAAAATTGTCTTGGATTGCAGATTTTATTCTGGGTGAGGGGGGGGAGAAAAAAAACTTCAAACCTGGCTGGAAATTTAGACTGTCTGATTTGACTTAATTTGTGTATTTGTAGTAAAATATGTTTGAAACACACCCTCCCTAATTTATGGTTAATTGGTAAAATAAAAAAAAGAATAGTGCCAGAAGTATGTATATGTATGCACTGTGTCCACACTATCCAGATATTTTGATTTCTTTGGTTCTGCGCTGAAATAATTTGGAAAACCTGTCGAATGTTCTGTACATGGGTAACTCCAGAAAACAGGCTTTAATTAATACCGAATGTTTTCAGTCCGGAAGGCCGACTTTGATGGAATCAGACGTCGGCGACCTGACAGAAGCTACATGTAAACGCATCTAAATTGACATTGTAAAGCACCTAGACGGCCGGCAGACACAAGCTGACACCACACGCAGGCGTTTTGCTCATGAATCCAGAAGCAAATCCCACACTCTGAGCAGTGGTAGCTGTTCAACGCATCCATTTGGCAGAAACTAATGGTTTAGGGAAAAAAAAAAAAAAAATGCAGCACGAGAAATTCAGAGCAGTTCTAATCACTCGTCGTTATGACTGAGCGCTTTTTGCTTTTGGAACCTGTGGCTCTCATGGATCTAATGGACAAAGCCCGGTAAACATATCCACAGACCCACCGCTAAACTCGGTTGCACAGTCACAACATACTGCCCAGAGAAAAGTGCATTATTGTCCTTATCATGTTGCTCAGGGTAATGACGTGATTTTAAATGTAAAAGAAAAAAAAAACAAAAGAGTCAGGGGCTGAGAAATTAAGTGGTTGCGACGCTGCAGACTCGATTTTAGGAGATGACTGAACCAGTCAAAACATCTGACCTCAGATGGGTGGAGTCGCGTCACGCAGCCAGTGGGAAATCATCGTCCATGTGTTCTCCTGTTTGGCCACATTTACACTTTCTGTACTGACACTTGCCACTGAACAGACCAAAAATAATAATAATTTCATGAAACAAACACACACAAACCCCCCCTAACCAGTTTCTTTTGGCTGACTGACGGAGCGAGCAAACCTTCAGATTTCATTGTGAGCGTCACAGTTTGTTCTCCCGCAGAACAAAGTGGCGCTCTTGATCTACTTCATGAAGTAGACGCCTAACTCAGTTCTACGATGTGCCTTAATGCTATAACTTGGGAGAGAGTTTGTGAAATTCAGGATCTATGTGTTCTTTGTTAACTGACTCACATCCTTTTGGCGCCTCACTAGTTTTGTACTGTTTTGCATCTTATTTCCGAAGATCTTTTTATGGTGTATCCTGTTTTAAAAGAGGAAAAAAAAAAAAAGTGGGCGGGAGGGCGGGGCAGCGATGTCATAGAAAGCATTTGTGCACTCTTTCAGATATAGTTGGGTAATCCAAGAACCTTATATATTGATCTTCGTGTTAATAGTTGAGTACAGTAAGTGTTCTATCAAGATTGTCCATGTTTCCCTGTTTCTTGATAAAGATGGTGTATAGAAACTATTTCCCCTTAAATATTTATGGACCAAACGGTTGTTATATATCTTATTAAATTTGTGTGAATAAAAATACTTTGCTTTAAACGGGTTTTATTTTTCATTTACACTTGCCATGTTTTTGTGTTCCTTCTCGAATGCAAGTTTATCACATCAGCAAATGCAAGAGAGAGAGAGAGAGAGAGAGAGAGAGAGAGAGAGAGAGCATTCAGTTATCAACTACAAGCTAAACGTCTTCATTCTTTGCTTCCATTTTTTAATTTCTATTCCCTAATTTATGATGTTTATGGTTTTTCAACGTAATGCCCCATGGATTTGCATCTAAGCCCTGCAGTCAGAAACATTGAAATTGCTTTTTAATGCATGAACATGGCTTTAAATTTGAAATAAAAGGAATGCTGCAAAGCACATATTGATTTCTATATCGATATGCATACGTCGTATATATTCATGCATACAGTATTGGTAAATCTAAAAAGTGAAGTGAGAGTAAAATGCAGACCGCGTAAAGCCAGGTTGCTCTGTAGTTAATATATTCTTACTCTATCGTTTCTTTCAGGGAGAACAAATCTTGGGGCATTACAGCCATACATCCCGACGTTTGAAAATTCCCTAAAGTATTAAGAGAAGGGGAAAACTTTGATGGGAATTCCTCACCATTGAAGACAAAGACAATTTTAGGATCAGATGATAGCAAATCGAGAACAAATAAAACAACCAACATAAAAAAAACCAACTTGTGTCAGATGCAAATGTACAACATTTTTTTTTTTGTCTTTTAAAGAGCAAAATGTCTGAATGCATCAGCAGAAGAGACCAACGGTGTATGATATGTATGCTATCAGTGTGTAAAAGTAAAGATTTCTGTTTTGGAGTAGATAATGTGACATGTTTTATGTGATATAGTTGAAAAAAATAACTCACAGAAAGAAAAGATGAGACTGAAGGACACTTAACATGGTAACACACACACACAGACACACACACACACACACACACACACACACACACACACACGCTGCTGCCCTCCCCCTGCACTCCATCCAAGATTCAGTTTGCAAAATAGAAGTTTTCTTTTGTCACAAGTGTCATTTTGTAAAACACATGGCCTCCTCGAGACTCGGCAGCAGGATGCCCATCAAATATGATGAGTGTATGAAGAGGACTGCAGAGCTGGAGCTTTGCCATCTGGCTGTGCCGAGGGAAGGAAGTATAAAAAAGAGAGAGAGAGAGAGAGGGAGAGAGACAAAGCGGATAAAGAAGAGATCCTCGTTTTTGCATGCACCTCATCATCTTGTTAACATTTTCCTCGAGGTTGTGTATAATTTCCTTTGATCCGCTGTATGATTTATCGTTTGCAACAATGAAGCACATGAATTACATACCTCACGACCAGACAGCAGACAGGCACCATCGCCTCCTGCTCATTTGTTCTCGACGTTCAGCTTCTACTGTAAAGGGTGAAAAATGCATTCTTGGTTTCTCTTAGCTCCTAATTGTGGTGATTTGTGAAAGCAGTATATCTCTAGTGAGTCTCGGAACGTTCCTGAATATTTTTGGTTCTGTTTTCCTGAGATTCCTCGCCAGTTACGTTTCTTCTCAGCGTCACTTTAGCTTAAAGCTGTTTGAATTATGAGTCATGAGATTGCAGAAATAATTGTTTTGGTTTTTCTTTTTGTAATAAAGGTGAAAAGCACTTTGTTTTCAGCATGATACATGATGTACAGTAAATGGACAGGTGCATCCCAATAAATTAGAATATCATTGAAAATTTGTTTTATTTCGGTGGTTTAAGTGGAAAAGCTGCACTCATAGGTGACATTCAGTGCACAGCTTGTGGTCGTGTACGCCAAGCTGCTTCTCGTAGCTTTGATAATTCAGGCTTACAGCTAAACCAAAAAAATTCAGTTTCTTAGAAAATGTGAGCATTACACCAGTGTAACAAGAAAAAAAGAGATTTTAAGACTTAAAACACTATGACAATGTAATGGTATATACAAGACTTTACTGTCCAGTTGTCCAGCAGTCAGTCTTTAACATCCTCCACGAAGAGGGAAAGCCATAAAAAGTATTTGATAAAGAAGCTGGGTGTTGACGGGTGTGTGCATGCTTTTAACGGAAAATTAAGCGGAAGGAAAAAGTATAAAGTGTATTCAAGAGTTGTACATAGATCACTAAAGCCTGGACTGCAGCTGGAGTCGCTGCATGCAGGACACGAGCTACAGCTGTCACATGGCTCAACCAGAAGCGTCCATTCCTGGGCTTAGGAGGAGAAGACCTGGACTGTTGCCCCGAGATCTAAAGTGCCGTATTCAGGTGAAAGTAAATGTTGCTTTTCATTTGGAAATCAAGGTCCCAGGGTCTGGAGGAAGAGCCGAAAGGCAATCCAAGTTGCTCAAGGCCCAGTGTGAAGTAGCAAGACTTGGTGATGATGCTGCAGACCAGCTGAAGCAAGCTGGACGTCCACTGCCTGCACGCCACACCGCATTGATGTGGTGATTCCTGCTAAAGGAGCAACCAAGTACTGAGTGCATATACACTAATGCTGCGCACGGACATACTGTACAGCAGGTGGACATTTCTGTTTGTTTTTTATTGCTCTTATGTAATATTCAAATTTTCTGAAAAAAAAAACTGAATTTGAGGTTTTCACCATCCGTAACCATAATCATCCAAATAAACAGAAACATTTACCTGAAGCGTATTGGTCCGAGTGTTAAAATGAGGTTCACTTATTCAAACGCCATCAGTGAAACAGAGTTTCTGCAGGTATTCTAATTTAAAGAGATGCATCTGAACGTGGAAAACGGGAGGTTTGGGGGTTCGCGCCGTGTGACACGAACGCTGGGTTTGCACACCAAATAAATGAGGTGTCAGTAAGAAAGGACGGAATAAAAGAGAGAAACCCGAAGCCAGCTCAGTAAAGCAGGCTGGATTCCAACAATGTGGGGAAACGCTTCAGTCAGTCCGAGAGGAAAGCTCAGCCGCCGGGGAGCCTGAGCGCTGTGGCAGCAGGGCTTGTGTTGCTCGGGTCTGACGGGAGGAAGGTGGGCAGGTTTGACACCACACAGCTACGGGAAACCCAGATGGAAGCAGAAACACAAACAAACACAGCCAGCCCCTGCTCGGGGTTTGGAGCTGCCGCATGGAAATTCTGGACAACGTCATGACTCCACGCTGGCAAGCTTTTCAGAGCTTTGCTTCTCACTGGAATGTATTTTATCTGCAACGCTTTTAGAGGCTGGCCTTCAGGATCGACCTCTGTCTTGCCAGAGGGGTTGGCGCCCTCCTGTCCAAGTATTTTTTTAATAAAAAAAAAAAAAAAGAAGAAGCTATATTTGAACTCCATGTGTTCTGGTGCATTAACCTAAATGAGTAAATAATTTGAGACGTTTGACTAACACAAGCTTAAATCTAACTCTGAGACATGCACGGCTTTGTGCCGAGCAGCAACAGGTAAGGAAAGGAGTCCTTCTGCTGACTGACATCCTCCTCCTGCTCTCATCTCCTCTTCATGTTGCAGTAAAATGACAGCTGTGTACTCTGACTAAAACAATGCTGACAAGCCAGCGCAGTGTCTGTCACACAAAGAGTTGGTTCATAAATCTCCGCTGATCCCGACAAATGTGGCAGATAAAAGGAAACAGGATAAACTTCCCTAAATGCCACTTTGGCTTAAATTAGTCTAAGAAGAGGGTGTTAAACGTGTTCACAGACAAAAAAAAGTGAATTAGTGAAGGATTTCTAAAGCTAGATCCCATTTCCTTGTTCCGGGGTCTTTAACTTTCCACCTTCTATTGTGGCTTGTAATAACTGGCTAGAAATGATAAAGAACCAACTACTGTTTTTAAATATAGATATAATAACAAATACAGGTATTTGAAATAAAAATGTCATGTAATAATTGCAATAGGTTCTCATTAAAGTCTATAGGTTGGACACTATGTGCTTTTTTAAACATACTATTCCTTCATTATCATTTGGCAAAAATGTTATGTTTTGCTTTATTTTAAAACGTGAAATTAGAACTCAAAGGTGGTTCTTTAAAAATGATATTTCTGTAGCTATTTGAAAATGTATGTTTTTTAAAAAGTTATGTAACATTTGGAGCTCCAAACGAGTTTTGTTTACCCGGACTGAGGGCAGATAATGGTTGTTTGGGTTGCAGAAGTTGCAGAGCCCCGATCTTGGGTTACCGCTTCCTGCCTCCCTTTGCATTTCTCTGAGATTGTGGGTTAAATACTGCACTGTTAAATGGGACCCTCCTTCTTTTAGATGATTACAGGTTATCAGTCTTCATTGTTTCCAATACGTGACGTTATGAAGATCTAATACATCCATTAATGCTGTAGGAAGTGTTTCACTCTACAGATGGTGTTTTCTGTTTACCAGCACACAGTTTTTTTAATGTTGGCCCAAAAGTTCAGTTTTGGTGTTATCTGTCCAGAGCAACTTCTTGGCTTGTGGAAAGACGAGGCTTCTTACGGTTTTCCTTCCACGATGGCTTTCTTTCTGTTGTTCTTCCTTAAAGGCCAGATTTGGAAAACGCATAGTTCCCTTTGACCTGTTGGGCGATTCGCTGGTTGACGCCCAGCTTGTCCATCTCAGTGGCGGCCATGTCTTGGTAGGTTTGCGGTTCAGTCGTACTCTTTCTATATTGGGATCAAGGACTTACCAGAACTGATCCGACCTGTCTGCTGTGGTCCTTGATCTTCATGATGCTGTTTCTCTAGCAAATCTGAGGTCTTCACTGAACAGCTGCATTTACAGCCTACTAGGGTTTAATTACTCACATTACAAGTTAGTTCTTAGTTATTTTATTTTCTACTTTATTTATCAAATTAAAGGAGGTTGAATACACACGCACGCCACCGTTTTTGGATTTTTGTTCAATAAAAGTGTTGAAAATCATGTATTGTTTTCAGCTATGCACTACTTTTTGTTGGTGTATTACATGCTGTATAATCCCAATAAAAATAAACTGAATTTTGTGGTTGTAATGTCACAAAATGGGGAAATGGAAGAGATGAGTGAAGAGACAGCCCCAGCAATTTATTAAATATTCATAATGAAACGGGGACCGCGTTATTTTCAGGGTCATCCACCGAAGAATTGTACTTCTGCACACATCAGAGGCCCTACACCCGCAGAGTGGCAGGCGACAGAGGCAAAGCAAAGTACGGGATGATCACTGAGGCATGGGTCACATCCGCGGTTTACATGTTGCTCTGATGGTGTCGTTCCTGTTGTCACTGGTTCTGAGCATATATGCACGTGTGTGTGTGTGAGATATTCTGCCAGTTCCGCCTCAGTTCACTCCCTTCCCAATGCTAGGCGCCCATTTAACCTCACCTCACACACCAACCAGCCCGCTAACCCAAACACACACGCGCAGACAGATGTCAGAGGGGTGACGATGTGAATGAGACACAGCCTGACTGCTCAATGTGTGTGTGTGAAACAGGTCTGCCCCTCTGGATGATGCAAAGCAGGTGGAAAGCTCCAAAGGAGAAAGAACGTATCCTACCAAATTCTTTTTTATTATTATTTTTCTACATGAAGCTGTAATGAAAGTGCCAAAGCAGTCTCCTGCAGACCAGATTCCACGAGACGATCCAAACAGAAACAATATGCAGGATTTGTCCTTCACATTATCTCACACTTCCTCTCCTGTGCCTCATTTACGCGGTGCTCTCCGCGTGCCGTAAGTCCTTCATTGCTCTGTTGTGCTGTTATTCTATATTTACATCTATTTGTTATTTGACGGCTCACATCTAGACAACCTTGAGATTTCTGCGATCAAGGCCGATGACGGCGGGTTTCGATTGCACTTTGAAGACAAAACAACATTAATTAGAGAGTAAAATGGAGATGGGAGCGTCACGTGAGGGTTGCCTCCAAATTGGGGCTGGGTGTGTGCAAAGTGGGACAACATTTCACACACATCTCCAGGTGTGATACCCCCCACCCTCGCTTGCCTCGCTGCTGCTGTGATGGCTGTGCCATGTGAGGTGCATAAGCAGGAAGCTCGTCTGCATCGGCGCGGCGTGTTTCAGCGTGTGACAGGTCATCTTTGTACCGGCGGAGTGTAACCTCTCAGTTTCTGCTAAAGCTTCAGGATGCACGCAGGCTTCTCCCCCCTCCATCTGCTGGTCTCTATGAAGTCTGCACCTGATCACAGGAGCTTTGAGTGCAGCTTCTGTCTCTACCAGACCGCAGACATACCTAACCCCTGAGCCTCATCATTAACAAACAGGAAAATAAAATGACACAGGTGAAAACACCAACATCTCTTTTTTTTTTTTTTTTTTTGATTTTCGAGAGTGCTAAAATACGCTTTTGGTCTCTGGATGCGAGAAATGTTGGGATTTGCACG
The DNA here is from genome assembly GCA_037039145.1 of Fundulus diaphanus. Taxonomy (NCBI): domain Eukaryota; kingdom Metazoa; phylum Chordata; class Actinopteri; order Cyprinodontiformes; family Fundulidae; genus Fundulus; species Fundulus diaphanus. Next base: position 12,978,836 of record CM073128.1, on the reverse strand, counting down.
TTCAGTTGGAATGTTTGAGAAGAAAAACATGCTTAAACAAAGGTTTTGTTTGTGATATAGCTATTTACACTCTCTAATTTAATAAATAATTTATTGGAGTAACATAATCTAGAAAGAATCCACTTTTTTGAGCACATTGTTTCCTTCAGGAACTGCTTTGAAATAAAATCCTGTGTCCCACAGCTTTTGGCACTCATTTGGACAAACTCATTTACCAATCATCTGTTGTAGCGCTGGAGAACTCAGCAGCAGGCAGGAGGCAGGCACGATCATACCGAATAGTTATATTTAATGAAAAAAATGAGGAGAACTGAGGGAAATCAGTGAGGAGGAAACCAGTGAAACATGAGGATGTTATAAGAAATGAAAATGGTGCATGTTCGCCATTCCACGGTCCAGGGAGATTTTCACATGACTTGCAGACTAAATTCCACACACAGAAAAATAACACACGTGGTTATTTAATCAAATTCTCAAATAATTCAGATTATTATTTCAGTTTTCCAACTCAAATAGTAATATCATTGCTATTCACTGCTAAATTCCACATATTTCCTACAGATATTACCTTATTTTTTTATTTTTTCTCTTTATAAATAATGCAATGTATGGATCTTATTTGTATTTTTGTGGGAGTGAAGTACTGTTGCAAGTGTGGGATTATATGCCCTATTTAAAACTGAAGTGTTTTCAGCAAGAACCTAATCTGGCACTAGTTTAACCAGGCAGCAAGTTCCATCCCCCTGTATGCTGATTGGTCAGTTTATGTATGTGTGAAGTGATTGGTTTATTTGAATTTTTTCTGCATTGTGCGTCTTATTTAAAGATAACCGATGTGATGATTTGTAATGACTCTGAAAAAGGCCACAATAAAGTGTTGTTGAAGTTTTTATCAACCAGTTTCTTCATAAATAATGAGATAAAACATTGTAAACTGATTCTACTTGGTTGCATGATGGACACATTTTTTTTGACGTTTTCCTATGCTGAATAAAGTTTTGTTCAAACTGGTGTTTCCTGTCCTTAATTCTGCATTTAGGGATTCTGTTTCTGTTTTGCTGTCCGATTAAACCAACCAAAGGTCTCTTCCTTTATAACCTCCTGATTTCCTCTTTCTTGCAATACAGATGTCGTTGTTTTCAAACATATGACTTTGGCTTTTGATTTACAGATTTTATCTGTGACACTGAGATTTTCTAATCCGTTCCTTGGTGTAACAATATGTGAGTTCATTACCTTCGATTCCCAAATGAACTGGTATCTAAATAAACATCTAGCTCTAATTATCTCTTCCCCAGAAATGGAATAAAACCTCAAAATTCAAAAATTTTCTTTCTCGTCCATTTCGAGAAGGTATATGCTAAAAATTTGAACACAAGATTATATGAGATGATTACATGAGATGGAACAGAACATAAGGAATAAAGTAAAACATCTATAGGAAAACAGAATTGAAGTAAAAGAATAATAAAATTAGTCTTTATAGGAGATTTAAAGTCATTCAGGGTGTTGGGCATCCTTACAATGTGTGGAAGATCCTTCCAAACGCCGTCTTTCCGTTGCAATGGCAGAATAACTGCTATTAGCTGTGTCACAAAGATAATTAAACATCATCTGAAATTCCTGCACAGTAATGAAAGCCAAATTCAGGAATTACAAATGCAGCTGATGTTGTTTCAGATTCTGGGTCTGCATTCAACAATCCACAATAAAACGCGAAAAACCTAGAGAAACTATCGCTGTACCTTCTGGTACTTCTTTTTACTTTGAGTGAAGCCAACAAATTGCTTAACTGTAAAATAACCAGAGCCTTGAAATGCTGAAGGAGGTGATCACAGGAACAACAAAGTTTAGCTAACTAGATGTTCTTCAACCGAGGCAACAGACCTGACTGCCTGACAATGACCCAGAAAGGAAGTAAACATGGTAAAGAAAAAGTCGTGGGAGATAATAGATTAGAATAAACAGGGGAAAATACAGAAATATGACTAAAAACTAACCCTAAAGAATTCCAGGTCCAACAGATCATTTTACCGACAGGACAGCAGGACGTCTTCTTTACAAGGTTCTCACGGTTGATCTTTCACCATTCCTCTCTACCTGATCTCCAGCTCATCTCTTCTGCTCTCATGTCTTCACCTTCAGCCCCCAGATCTTCTGTGGTAGAACTGAGGGGGGCTGTGGAAAAGGTTTGGTTTCGGAAGATAAACGGACCCACAGCCTTGCGGATCCTCCGCCATACTTGAGAGTGGGAATAGATGGTTTGTCCACATATTTATACGACCAATCTGTATGATATGATTGATTTGACTTTGTAAAGTGCCTCGAGATGACATGTTTCATGAATTGGCGCTATATAAATAAAATTTAATTGAATTGAATATTTAGCCTTTTTTGAGGCAGACCTACCTGGTATGCTTGTTGCTGATAAATGTAATCTTAGGCTGACTTCCGTTTCCTAGACTTATGCTAACCACTAGCACCCTGTCACTCAGCACTTATTCAGGAAGTGGTTCAAATATTCCACTGAGAAATGGCTAATTTGATCACTGCTGGCAAATTTCATCACGGTGAATTGACATGATTAACATGTCCATGTGTTTTGTAAGCAGTAGTTAGTCCTGCAGCATGTGCTGCTTTAATGCTTCTTAAGGAAAAACAAACTTTCAAATATACATTATTGACAAATAAAGCTGTTTTGATTTAAAAATGTAATATTCAGCAAATAATTCAGTTCAATTTATCATTATAGCACCAAACAAATGTTGACTCTGGGCAGTTTGCAATACAAATAGATTCAGTTTATGTATGGAAATATAGAATTAATTCAATCTAATCTGATCACATAGATGAATTCAAAGTCTATTTCATTCAACCCGTTTGATACTAGATATTAAACACTTCAGTCAGGTTTGTTTTATCACATCATTTGGTAAAGATGTTTCCATCTAAGGAAACCCAGCCGTTTGCATCGGGTCACTGACTTTGACACATTCGCTCCTCCTCAACGAACATGTGGTGACAGTGGAGAACTTATCGCATCAAGTAATTAACTTTGCAGCAATCCTTCATGCTGAACATGCATGCCATGACAGTGGAAAGGAAAACTCCTTTTTAACAGAAAGAAACATTCAACAGAACCCGTCTCAGTGTGAGACAATCGATCTGCTGCTATGGACTGCGTGGCTCAGAAGGCAGAGACAACAAATAAAAAACATTAGTCAAAGAGAACCTTCTGCGGTAAAGAAGATGTAAAGCGTTAATGGCAGCAATAGGTCATTCAGTGGCTTCACCTGGGAGAGAAACACAGCTAAACAGATCTGGTATGTCTGTCTGCATGCTTCCAAACGGGACATCCAGCGCACCTGTGCACCGCCTGTGCACCGCCTCCCGCAGCACCTCAGTCAAGCTCATCACCTGTTTCTCTGCTTTCAAATACCTGCCATTGACTGAAAGACAGCGACAGGTTACAGAAAGATTCTAGCAAGTAATTATCCAACGTTTCTTCATGCCTGTTTATCACGTTTTTTGACCATGGGTCCATTGTTTTCGTTTTAACTGCCACGCCAACCCCCTATCAGAGGTCTGGACCACGAGCTGGAATAGTGTCACAACCCTGAGCCTCGCCAAGCCTCTTGGATAAGTTTTCCCATTTCTTCTCTGACCACCTGTGCATGACCCAAGCCTGTTCCTGGACTCTGCCTCTGATAGTGACACATCTGTAGTGGGTAGCCAGCTCTCAGCGTCACCAGACCCAGCTTGCTTCTGCAGAGGACGCCTGTCTTTGTTAGTATACCTTTAAATCGCCAAATCGTGCCTGGTTTGAATATCTGGTGTTTTAACTCTTCAATCATAATCGTATAATAATATAATATGATTTAACTTAACTTGTAAAGTGCCTTGAGATGACATGTTTCATGAATTGGCGCTATATAAATAAAATTGAATTGAATTGAATTGAATTAACTCTTGAGATACGAGTTGAACCATTTCAGGGCAAAATTAGAAATTTGTCTGAGCCTCCGTAGATACCGGCACGGAAGGTTTGTTGTTCTCAGTGATATAACTGAGGTTGTTTAAAATGTCTAGTAAGGCAGTTTCTGTCCAGTGATTAGGTGTAACACCATACCGGTGTTTTTCTGGAAGCCTGTTAGAGTTTAGGTTGGAGTTTAGTTGATTAAGAAACCTTACCTTAAAAAAATACTTTATAAAGGAAAGTTAAAAATGTACTCAAAATTATTAAACATGGAGGCGTCAAGATTACTTCTCTTCAGATGGAGTTTAACAACGGCACTTCTAAAAAGTTGTGATGACGGCCATCTGAAGAGGTCAGGGTTCACCAACATGGGGCCCACAGGCACCAGGTAGCCCTCATGGACCACATGTGGGGCCCATGAACCTGTTCAAAAAATAGCACAACCCTCCACTGAGCTACATCTAAAATGTTATTTTATTCCATTGCTCTTCCTTTGGAATCACACTTCTATTTATATACATTTAAAAATGACAATATCTATCTATTTCTTTAAATAGCATCAAAAATATGTTTTTTTAGGTAAAGTTAAAGCGAGATCTGACTCTTCCGGTTCAAAGGTCACTGGTAGCCTTTCGAATGACACAGTACCAACGAAGTAGCTCTCAGTTTTAAAAAAGTTGGTGACATTTTCTGTACAATATTCAGAATATAAGTTTGAAAAGCATTAAATAAAGGTTAGAAATACAATGAGAAAGTGCAGCTTCCACCCCTTGTGTTTCCAAGTCCCTGATAAGTTACCTGTAACCACATGTTCTTTTCCAGCCTTGTTTATCAAGGGGGCGGTGAATCTGGAGGGTGCTGTAGTTCATCCAACGACCGAAACTTGCTTTGGAGATGTTTTGAGATGCATTTTTTATAGGTAAAAATTATGTTCCAAGTATTTGCGTTCTTGATCATTTTACTTAATTGTCACCTTGTGACATTCATAGTAAAAAGGCTCAAAGTAAGAGTGAGAGAGGTGTAACACATCAGAGTTAAATAGCACGCTTTACAGTAAAGTGTCTGTAGTGCCTGGATAAACTCGCCGATTAAACCGTTGCTATTTCCCCCGAAGGAAGAACCTGTTCTAACCTGGTTACCTGCGAGCGACACCGGAAAGTTTGAAAAGGAATGGGGTGAAGCAGATGACGATACTTTTCATGCTAAAAATTATACCCGAATCAAACAGGGATCCTCTCTGTTAAATAAAGAATATCTGCAAAAAGAACACCAAAAGTTTGCTATTGGCTCAAAGCGGCAGATCAGTGCACGGAGCCACTTTTAGCACAATGGAAATTCAACACGATTATTAAACAGTTTTCCACCAAACAGCCGTGGAGGCACGTGTGTGGAAGCAGAGGATTTCTGGGTGCAGCTCCCCTTGTGCAGGCTGATGCATTACTTTTCATCCATCCATCTAATTATTCCCTTAGAAACCTGAAATTTGAAGATACAAAAGACCGTCCCTATCTGTCACCGAGCTGCATTGATCTCATCGAAAGAAAATGTGGGCGTAGAGGAAACTCAATATAACTCATGCCATTAAATTCCACACAGCATTATTCACATACAGAATTGACAGATTTCTCTGAGACGTTTCTTTTAATCTTCAACTGTTGTTGGAGAAAAGAGGTGGTGGTGGAGGTGGTGGTGGTGGTGGTGGGGGGGAATACCACACTCCAGGCATCTCTCCCTTTTCTATATTTGCAGTAAGGTTAACAAAAACGGCTACTGATGTGGGGAAGATATATAAAAAAAAGCACAAACACGCATAACTTGTTGATTATTAACAACGGGGAATGAGAAGAAGAAAGAGGTGTTTCCAGTGTTTAAATGTGCCGCTCTGAAATCAGCATCTAAGCTTTTATCAAAGCAGAGGGAGCCGTTTAGAAACAGCTGCACTTGCTGTCCATGCAGACTACTCTGCAGAAAACATTTCTGCCAAATAATGCTTTCAAATTAGAGTCTGCACTTCATGCACATCACGTGTATTATAACATCATTATAACAGTCTGTTCCCACTCTTGAAAACACTCCTTCACCTTAGATAAATTTTACAACAAAGGTTAGACTATAACATATTTTAGTTTTATTTAAAAACTCATCTGCGGATTTGTTTATGGTAAACTTATTAAAAAAAACTTTGGAATACCAGTAGTTTGTACTTTACCTGTCATCATCTCCAGGTGTTGTAATTTTTATGTAATTTTGACAAGTTCTTTCATAAGTTTCCCAGATTGTGCTTTATTCAGCCATTTATCCTTAGATGATTGTTCATGTTTTAGTTCTCACCTTTGTGGATTAGTTAGTAGATTTTGTTCTTAGTTCATTCTATGTACATTTTATTGGATTTGCCTTCACTTCATTGCTCTCCTCAGCTCATCTGTTTCATTGATCTCAGCTGCTCCTCATTTCCTCCTGATTACTTCCACCTGTGCTGTCATGTTTCTCCTCCTCTCAGTCCCCTGCATATGAATGGCCCAGCTGTCATTTATTTCTCTTTGCTGGTTTCTTGTTGTTAACGTTCCGTTCTTATGCTCTGTGTTTTGCTGTTCCTAAATTTCCTGCCTTGTGTATTTTAGGTTTTCCTTTACTTATTAATTTTTTATGCCATCATGTTCTGTGTTTGGGTCCTTCTTTAACCTCACCAGTACCTCTAAGTTTTTATTTGATTGACCCAACCTCATAGGCCTTGTGATATTAGGTAGGAAAAATACTTCTGAAGTTTTTAATATGTCAGAGCAAACATCCCTTTGGATGTTGATAGGATTTTTAGCTTCTAAATTGGTTCATAAGGAAAATTTGAAGTGTAATTTATTTAACAAATATATTTTAAAAAGAAATAAAGCTATAAAAGGTAACAAATACATGCTATTTTGACTATAAAAGCTTAACAAAAGGAACTCCTTTGTCTGAACATTGCCTTTAGGAACAACCCATTGCTTTTAGGAAGAACACATTGTAATGAATCTCACAAATGGGGATTCATCATATGTTTGTTTTAATTTTTACAATTTAAACAAGATAGATTTGATGCTGGCTGCAGGAAAAACAGTTCAGGTTAGTATAACTGTCTGCAAGCCGGAGGCTGCTAGAATGAGAAACAGCTTTATTGGCCAAGTTTGTCCACGCAAACAAGGAATTTGACTTTGGTTCCAGTTTGTTCTTAATGTTGCGACATCTTAAATATAAATATATGTATATAAAAAGAAATGGTAGTGAATATGTTTTTATTTCTTGTCACATTACTTATCACATATGCACATATATAGAATTAATTCAGCCTTTCTATAGCCCTCTAAGGAAGAAGAAACTACACGTCCAGCTAAATTACATCATATCAGAAATACCTGCCTTTTAATTTTCACCCTTACTGCCCTCATCCTCATTTTGATTGTCTTTCTAATTCTCATCAGTTCTACTTTCTCCTTGCAAGTATTCTTGCTGCTCCTCATTCTCATCACAACCTGATTCGACCTCATCATCACCGCATTCAACTCAACGTGCGATTCCCCAGCTTTACTTTCTGAAAGGGCTATGAAATCAGGCGTAATCATTCTGTAAATAGAGGACAATGTGTGGAAATTATAAGCAAATAAGACGCAAATATTCACTATAATAGTAAACTATATCCTGCAGTATTAGCCTGAACTTCACTTCACCGCACACATCAGCTGCATATTTTTTTTTTAAACTGCAGAGATCATTTCAAAGTAATCATAAACAGTATGCCTTTATATATACTTATATTTACTTTGACACACACGACCAAAATGTCCTGCTTCCATGGTGATACCACAATTGTTCACTGCTGGATTAAGGCAAGAAATGCTGTACAATTTTCTGTATTGGTTGGTTGCTGCATTTGTATTTTGAAAAAGTGTCCGTTACTCCACCAGTAAATTAATTTGGTAAATAGATAGATAGATAGATAGATAGATAGATAGATAGATAGATAGATAGATAGATAGATAGATAGATAGATAGATAGATAGATATTCTTCCAGATGGTAAAGGATCAGGAAAATATGTATTCAGGCTATCTTTTTGGTGAGAAATAGCAAAGCAGTTTATTTTAGGGTTAAAAAGACTAATTAAAGCCTTGTTATCTGTTTGTGTTTTCTCTTTTCTCTTTGCATCATTCATGTGATGCTTTGAACTCAAGTGTAGTGTCTTATTACGTGGACTGAATTGGACCGTATATAACTGACTTTCAATCAGTCTTCATGATTAGACTGAATTGACTTTATACCTCTGTACATAAACTGGATCTATTTGTCTTATGAAATATAATTGAGATGATGTTTTTTTGTGAATTGATGATATAATTGAATTGAATTGAATCACAGATTTGTGACGTGCCAAAAAAGACATACATGAATCGACATTAATGTTCCCTAATTTATCACTCTCAGATTTTAAGAAAAATGATTACTGGATGATTTTAGTTTTCCCAAGAGTGCTTCAAAGTACAGATTGAAGAAAAATATTTCTTAATGTCATCAGGAGGGGCTGATCAGAAGCGCTCTTACGGTAGCAAGACATCTACGTCGCATTAGATAGCCACTAAAAAAGGAGTAAATAATTTTTATAAACTGGCTTCTTCAGAAGACTGGCCAAAAATTTCAACAATAAAATACTTTAGCAAGAGTAAAGTCGTAACATAAGTTAATTCTAATTATATAATTTTAATATACAGTCAAATTCAAATTTCAAATTCAAATTCAAAATCATATTATTGAAACATTCATTTATTTCATTTATTCAATTCACGTCTTGAAACACTTTATTTAGAACAGTTTTACATAGGGATATTTTCAAGCCGTTCTCACTGTTAATTATGATGATTTTCCACGTACAGCTAATGAAAACATGATATTTAAGATTAGAAATAAAGATGTAATAAAAAAAGCTTTAATACAGAAATGTGGGTTTAATGAAAAGTATGTTTATACCTGCTAAAAGGTGGTTATTTTCTAAAGATTCTTTTAATCTGACAAACAAGCCTCATCAGAATGGATATTCTAATTAATTGAATATGACTATATATTAACAGGCATTCAGACAAAACATTTTTGGGCATACCTTGGTGGCAGCATTATGTTGTGTGGACAATTTTCCTCAGCATGGAAAGGAAAGCTGGTCATAGATGATTTTAAGAAGCTAAATACAGAACAATCCTTGAAGAGAACCTCTCAGACCGGGGAATGAGGTAGAGCTTCACCGTCCAGCTGTACAGCCACCCTAAACATACAGCCAGAGCTATAATAATACGGCTTAGACCAAAGTATATTTATGTGTCGGAATGGACCAATAAAAGCCCAGAATCAAATCCAATAGATAATCTCTGGAAAACTGAGGTTGCTATGCTTTGGTGTGGAGAGATACCAAAAAGGTAAGATAAGATAGGCTTTATTGATCTCACATTGGAGAAATTCACATGTCACACAACGGCTCAGTAATCATAATCAGAAGAAGGTGCCAAAAGTAGGACAAGGTGCATCGGTTATATACAGTGTGTCCTCGTTTATACAGTGGATCAAAAATGGAAGTAGATTAGAAAAATAAGAATAAAAATACGAAATAGAAATAAGGCAGAGGATGTCTTATGTACATTCAGGGTGACTTATATACATATGTATTGACATATATTGAGGTGGTGGTGGATACCAAAGATAGATACCAAACCCCACTCGTCAGTGTAAATTGTAAGTTTAGCATTTCATCCCATTATGCACAGCCAGCAAGGCAGCCGCTCTTCTTGACCTTCTATCGCGCTTTTATTTGTATCTGCCAGTATACTTTCCCCTAGTAATTGTTTTGTTTTTCAGTAAATGAATAAATGTACACCATATTCCTAATAGGATTACACAATAAAAAGGAATTGTTGTTCAACTCCAGATGTTGACTGTACTGTTATTAGTCTATGCACATTAGATCATTAGTAAAAATCAAACAATAAACCAAAACATATTAGTGGGTGTTTACTTTAAGATAGTTTTCTACAGGCAGCTTTACTACAACAGTAGAATAAAATCCTGAAATTATGGCTTTTAGTTTCAGTGACTTTAAGTGGCCCCATCTGGCCACCCCTATGAAACATTTCTGGAGGTGCTACTGTCTACCTTACAATTAAATTACCGTAAAGGGATCAGATTTTCAACGCTGGAGATAGGCACCAGCAACCCCCGCGACCCCATGAGGGATTAAGCGGGTCAGAAAATGGATGGATGGATGGATGGATCAGATTTTCATCGAATAGATAAAGTCTCCAAAATATTTTTTTTATTATTTTTTTTAGGCGAAATCATATTAATATTTTTCCCCCCAAAAAAGAAAACTTTCTCATTTCTCTTTTCTAGTGTTTGGGCATATCTGAAAATAAAGTAAAAATCAGTGGCGACAGAAGTGACAGCAGCCAGAGCGTCTTCGTTGAATCTCGCGGTATTTGACAGCTGCCCCGCGGGAATGCCGCGGTGTTTACATTAGCGGTTGACGCCGAGCTGATGAAGGAGGGGGCGGGGGGCCTCCTGGCTGAAAACACGTCTTCTCAACTGACTCTGCGGCGCGGCTCTCTCTGTGTGGGGGAAGAAAAAAAAAGTTTTTTTATGTTGGACAGGCAAAGTGCCACGCAATAATAGAGTCCCACGGAGTTTGACTGGTTCGTTGCGACCTTGGACAGAAGGCGAGAAAGTCACGACGAAGCCGAGCGCCATAATAACCATCGGAGGAAACTGTTAACGTGTAGGAGGAATAGCTTAGCAACAGAGCCCCACTTCCTGGTGAGTACTGACCCAGTCAACTTCTGAAGCGCGACCACAGCTATTAAACCCCGCTGGAAACTGTTGTCACTTCTTTAAGAAGGATGTTAGGGGACCGGTGCGCTTAGAAAATATAAAACTAACTTTAGTTTTTGCTTTTACTCGAGTTTGACGCCTGGAGAAAAAAGTTCTGCGAGTTTCGCTAGCTAGCTTTGCCTCCTAGCCGGCTAGCATGCTACTTCGCGAACTTTACCTGTTATCTGCACAGCTGGCACTCTCGGTGAAGGGTAACAACAACCATGTTTAGACACAATAGCGGCGTGTTTATGTGACTTTAGCCAAGCTTTGCTCCCTGCCCGTCAACAGGAAGGTCATTTATGTAAACCTGTGATGGACATATGACAGCGGCTGCTTCTGTTGCCATGCTTCGCCGCCACTGACATGTTGTTACCAAGGAAAAAGTGACGAAAACTGCACAAAGTAGTTTTAATATGTCAAACACTTGGTGGGATCGGGCCATTTGTGCATGCCTTGGTACACTTCTGGCTTCTAGCAAGCGTGGCTGCGTGTCTGGCATAGATGTTGTTTCTGTAAAGTCAAATTCGGGTTTTACTACATGCCTGCTTTTTATAGCTTTGTTTGCAACAGTTTATATGTTTGTTTGCAGCATTTTCGAAAGAGTTGGATCTCAACAGAAACTGTTTAACCTGAGAGAGCACAAACAACAACGACAAAACTTTGACAGCAAGATCATGTGTGTCGTTTAAAATCAATACTGACAGTTGCAGTGTTTTAAAAGCTGAAACTATCTATGGGGGCAATCTGTGCTCTTCCATTGAAACCTATGAAAAGTTGGGACCAGTACTACTAATATGGTAAAGTAATAAAAAAAACACTAGAACTCTGCTGAATTTCAGAAATTATTACTAAGCTACTATTCAGTACTGAACAAATAATCTTTGATGTGTTTTTCGAACTTTTAAGTATAATCAATTGATCTGTAATTGTCCTGTTATTCAGCCAAAAAAACAACAACAAACAAACTTACATTGTGTTTCAAATAAAACAATATAGAGGAAAACCTTTATGCTTTGATTTTTAGTGGAGATTTACACCCTAATCTAACCCTACATTTTCCAATTCTGTCTTCCAAACTGACATTTTTAATTAATTTTAAGTTTGTATCATTTTTAGATTACTTTAGCTATTTTTTTTTTAAATTGTATGTTGTTGTTTGGTGGTTTTGGGGATGTATGTTTCTCAGTTTGTCATTTGCTGATACAGCATTTTGACAAATTTGCCTAGTTTTAAATATGCTTCATAACTCATTGGATTTTAGTTTTATTTAAAAACTTCTCTGTGGTTTTGTTTATGGTAAACTTATGAAAACAAAACTTTAGAATACAGATAGTTTGTACTAACCTTTTTCTAAGATGGGGTAAATCAAATGTGACAAAAAATATAATTTTTATTTTTCATTTATTTTCAATATGTTGCCACACAATGTTTAATGAATGTTCTGCTATTTTAACTGTGAGCACATATGTCTGTTAACTGATTTAAGGTCATTTTAAAGCATTCAGCTGACATTTGTTAACATTAAAGTTAACCTCTGAAATGAATATTTAATTGCATATTTCAGCCATGTGCTCCTAATTTAACTCACAAGCAGCTGATTTTTGGAATATAGGTATTTGAAAATGTTCACTAACAGAGTAATCGCCCATCTATCCATCATCTGTTGTCTTAGCCCATCTCTGAGGCTGCGCCTGGCCAGCCTGCGGATGAAGCTCATTTCGGCCGCTTGTACCCAGAATCTTGTTCTTTCGGTCAAGATCCGGTAAATCAAGAACTTTGCTTTTTCCTCCCAACAACAAACGGGAGCAGCGCCTACATTACTGCAGACAAAGCCCTGCAGTAATGCAGCCTTTAACAATAAGCCCTGGCTGTGTTGCTAAGTGGAAGAAAACAATAGATGGCAAATGGTATTCTAGGTATGTTTTCTTTACAATATCAACAGACGTTCTGATACGTGTATCAGCAGTGGCCAATAACTAGCTGCGTGGGGACGGCACCGACCGTGGCGTAATCACAAAAAGTTGGAGCTCAAAGGGGGAAACGTACACTCGCTGATAGTAACATGCCTAACTGTTGAGATGGCATTTTTAACAAGATTTTTTGTCAGTTCAGTTTATTTATATAGCTCCAATTCATAACACACGTCATCTCAAGGCACTTTACAAAGTCGATTCTATCGAATCATACGGACAGATTGGTTAAAAAATGTTCTAAACCCAGCAGATTGCATCGAGTCATTGATTTGCAGCCTTCCTGCCTCCTTGATTAGGCAACAAAAAACCTTTTTAGTAACATAGTGCAGAGTTGTTTATAAAGCAGAATGAGACATGAAGTGTCAGCCTAGCTGTTGAAATTAAGGCTGGTTCACACGGCAGGATTTTTAGCCCGATTTTTCATCCTGATCTATCCCATCCAAGAGGAACCGATTATCGGCGTGTGTCTTAAAATAATCTTAAGAGGTTATCCTGTCGTGTGTGTGGTGTGTTAACAGCGATGGGGTCCGCTTGGTGGAACGTCGGCACCCCTCCGACCTCAAATCGGGGATATTCAACATGTTGGATTGTCTTGCCGCGATATCCTACCATGTGTGGTGTCCTCTGAAGACAAACGAGCACACAGCCTGTTGAATGTGACATATAGCCAATTAGAAAGTGAGGCGAGGAATTCTTCAAGAGAGAAAACCCCCAACCCGGCTCCATTTCATAGTGCAGCAAGCGTAGAGCCCCTGGTCTTGTTGTCTCTGCTTCTTTAACCAGCTGCGTTTCTTTTTGTTATGGTTTTTCTCTGTTAAAATCAGCCCACAGACAAATGGCCATTATTCTTCCCTGTCGTCCGTGTTTTACTCTGAACTCACATTTGATCCTGAGAGGATTCACGAGATTTCCCGTCTGACATCTGAATGATCTGAAGTGAACTCTGTGGGTGTGCGGCGTCTGACCGGACACCACACACTGTACGAGCAAACATGTTTTATCTAAGATTTATTTATCATTACGTGTCTTGTCTGTCAGGCTTTGAAAATCGTCCGACTGTTTTAAAATCCTGCCGTGTGACCCAGCCTTAAGATTCAGTTTCAGCCTGGAGAATAAGTTCTTGGAATCAAATTTGGATGTTGGGGAACTTTTCCACTCAATTGGCCAATACTGATATCCCCCATTTACAGAGAAGAGCAGTGTGTCTGTTTAAAAACAAAACTTTGTCAAATAGTGGATGTGTAGCAGTACAGATAAGTCGTGGGTTTGTACGTAACTCTGTTTTAATGTTGCATTTCAATAGTTACTTTGAGTTTTCTTTTTTTTCTTTTTTGCTTTTACTATATTCTGGGGGGAACAACATATGGAGACAGAATTCCTTCTTAAACGATGTCTAAATATTTTAACAACCAAAACGTCTGGGTCCGAACTGTTTAATGTGCCACCGCTATGTTTGCACTTTAGCTTGTTTTTCTATGCATCTGTTATGTTTACATTTGTGTGATGCTATACCAAGTGAGTAAAAGGAAGCTACATATATTCTTGCTACCATAAAGGTTTGATTCTGCTTGCTTTATTAATCTTCTCTGTAGTTGACTGAGAAAATGGGATTTTCCTAAAAGGCAGACTTTGATGACGGAAGGGGCATAGGGGTACTTCATGCGCTGCTTTTCCAAAGTTGTATGGCAGGACCTGGAGGTCTGCACTAAAGTTCTGAACCGGAAGGCCCATACCGGAAATATTAAATAATCAACACATGTACCGTAACACCCCCACCAAGTATTTAAGTCTCTTTAGACGATACATGCGTTTTTCAACAGCATCCGTTCTGACTGAGCGTTCACATGTATTTGTGTACATTTTTTAAACCAAATCTCAATAAAAGAATCCAAGGACAATGCCACAAAGTGACAGAAATCATGCCCAGTCAACAAGTCAACCGGATACGTCACCAGATAATTCATTTGGACTTAGTCTGTAGTGAAATACACAAGGCTTACTGTAGTACTGTTTAGTTATTGTGAGAATGTTGTTTTGTTTTCTATAATATAAAAGTCTGACTGCATGCATACTAATAATTTATAAGTTGAACAAACTTACACTAGCAAAAAAAAAAAAAAATCTGTTACTTGGGCCTTCCCATCTTTGTTTTATTCTCGAATCATTTAGATTTTTTTTCCCTCTATTAAGTTTAGCTGAGAATTAACAGACTCCAATGAAATGTCGCTGTCTGTGCCCATTAGTCAAATATTGAAGGCGTCACACATTTTTCTACAACTACAGAAGGGATGATTCAAACGGGAGTTAGTGGGAGCTGACATACCTTGTTGACCCAGTTATTACTCACTCCTCTGTTGCCACATTTGATCATCATCGTCAGAGATGACAGGCCTGAGTCTGCCAGCATCATCAGGTGATTGAGATGAGCGCTGGCTGCCTCTGTGAAGTCGGCCATCAAGGAACGTGTCATAAACCGGATGATCAGAAAATGGCTGACAAATGTTTGCATCAGTCTCGGCGGTGAAAGGCTTTCTGCCACAACGTCTCCCTTTGAGTCTCAGCTAATGGCAGGTGGATTACATCTGACAGGTTCTTGCAACACCAGATGATTATTTCCCTTCTGCTGTTTGGATTTGTAAAACTAGGCGGGTGATGATAGATTCAGTGTGATCATCTGTTTGAATTAAAAGACCCTGAAAATAAGGTCAGAGTCCAAGTAACTCCTCTGATTTTTGTAAATGGAAGAACAGATAAAATCCATTGCTTTACTTGTATTCATTCAAAGGGTTGTCAAAATAATTGATCGCAGAGCTGCGAACACACACACGTAATTTCCTGTAAAGGGTTTTGTTAAAGTTGATCTGGACAGCCCAATGATGGGGTTCTATCGGTCTGAGATGTGCTTCTGCTGTGGTATGACTCGGCTGTTTTTTTCTATTTTTTTTTATTATATGAAATTTAATAGAGACTGAAACCATCAACTGACTTGTGTTTGCAGGCTGCTGCTCTTTTGCCAAGACAAAATACCAAATGCTGTGTTGGGAACCCTGGGAACTCTTATATGATTGGCTGAGGAACCAGGAAGTAAACACAGGCTACATTCTGAACCGAAGTAGTTCCAGACCGTACCTCTAGGTTTGAAAGGAGAAAACGTGACTAAGATATTGCTGATGGAGAGGACCGATTGCTTATAGGGAGTGTTACTTCCTTCCTGGGTGACAAGTGAGAAGGATTATGGGTAATTTTGCAGTCAGTTTCTTAGTTGTTGCTCCTTTAACTATCAATGAGTTTTTTTTTTTGCTGAAGTTTAATTTGGTTGGATATTAAAATTATCCACACAAGTGAATCTGCTTAAAAACACTAAAATAAAATGTATTTGCTCTGTTACATTTTAAAAAAATCAACTCTAAACAGAAAGCATGTCTCTCTTCATAAAGTCCTCCTGGGTGTCATCTCTTCAGCTGCTCATCATGGCTGCCTTGTTCTGCTGTGGTTCACAACAAAACCTTACAGTGCATCCAAACCTAGTGGTTGTCCTCCCCGACCTTGAAGTACTTGTGTACCGTGAACTGCTTCAAGCTTGGAGAACTTGAGAAAAAAAAACACCTTTCATAACACATCCTGTTTGTAAAGCAGAAGCTTTGTCCACCATATTTGTTTTGAAACTGTTGCTCAAGCTCAAAGATTCTTGATGCTGATGGATTATTATAGGCAAGCCAGAGCTTAAGCCAACCCTTAAATTCACGTTCATTGTTGTTGATAATTAGTTTGAAATACGTTGAAACAATTTCCTGATGTTGTAAAGAAATGTCTGTTGTGTTTTGCCGACCGAATGACATGTATTTCTAAACCTGGGCGTCTAAAACAGAAAGCTTGCTTTTGGATTTGGTGTGAACTTCTGAAATGTCTCTGCTATCGAGCCCTAAAACTCTGAGTAGTGATTTAGCACAGAGGACTGTACCAAATCACTCAGTCTTGTGAGAGCTTCCTGTTTTCGCCCTGAAGCTGGCCCCCTGACTGGATTAAAGATCAGATGAGACATTTGTCATCTGACCACATTTAACAGTCATCTCGCCTTTGGGTTTTCAGAGCACAACAAAAAATAAAATAAAATGCTGCTCTCTTTTTCTTTTTGCAAAGCAGATTCGATAGAAGATGCTTCCTGAGGCCATTTTTAGCTACATTAAACACTGTCTTTTGCATGATGTGAAAGACCTTGGCCGAGCTTTTTTTTTATTTTTATTTTTTATATATACCAGAAAACATGTAGTAGAGATCACTACACTGATTGCTTTAGGATTCAGGCTTTATGGTTGTTTGGTACATTAAAATCAAGTGAATAATTAAAGATATATGAGAAAAATGTGGATAAAAGAAAATGGAAGCTTGATAGATTGGAAGAAAATAGTCTTTCCATTATAAACTCTATTTGGTTAGAGTTTACAGGAAGGTCTTTGGCAAGGAATATGGGTTATCTTAGCAGTTTCTTGCACTCCTTTCAAACAGCGAGCCTGTCAATATTTTTCATATCCATCTCGCTTTATTATATGCAGGGTCACTGATGGTTCAAGCATCCAAATATCCTAGGAGGATGCCTTGGAGCTCCT
The DNA here is from genome assembly GCA_037039145.1 of Fundulus diaphanus. Taxonomy (NCBI): domain Eukaryota; kingdom Metazoa; phylum Chordata; class Actinopteri; order Cyprinodontiformes; family Fundulidae; genus Fundulus; species Fundulus diaphanus. The sequence goes on along the minus strand of CM073128.1, from coordinate 12,961,402 downwards.
GGTGTCACGTGAATGGTGTTAACTTCACTCTGGCATTGCGGCTTCTTCTCATCGGGCCCTTAGGAAAACAAACTACAAAGACATGCAAAAACAAAAATTACTGACCTCAGACCTGTTTCAAAGTCGAATGAAATCCTTTCAGGGCCCCTTGGTCTGCTGATGTCTTGACCGCACTTTGTCAGCGGCTTATTTCACAGCAAAAGACTTGGGTTTTCTTTGATTTCTTCATGCCTTTTTGACAGGATTGGCCTTGTTTTTGGCTTCTAAGTCATACTTTATTTAAAGTAACTATATTCCGTAGACTCACCAGCAAACTATGAAGTGATGGATATATTAAGATGGAATCAGTACATTTTATCTTACAGAAAATAGCCTTTAAATAGATCAATAAATTGCTTCATTACTGATTTTTACCGGTAGATTAAAGAACAATAATCTTCATTTTACTCCAGAATTACCATTTATGGCACTAAATGTTTCCCCTGTGTTATTTAAGCATTTTATGGCAATTTCAATTTTTATATGTACATAAAACATCCGTGTGAATCACTTTCAAAATCTGTCAAAAATAAGTTTAACATAAGAATTTTAAATCCTTTGTGTCCTTGAGCGGTTCTCACACACACACACACACACACACACACACACACACACACACCGCACACACACATTTAAATAAGCAAAATAGGTTCTAGATATTTATTAGGAATAAGATTTATTTCATCAGTCCACTCTAAGATCCACTTCTTACCGATTTATTGATGCAAGAGAAGCATGAACAGAATTAAGCTAAATTCTCAGCACTAATTCTACTTGCTACCAAGACTGAGTGGGAGAGCTTTAAAGTTCAAAATATTACTTAATCTAAGATCAGTTTTTATCAGTTTAACTGCTCTCTCTGGAGTTTAAAGAAAGAGTGGGAGAAGTTTTTGGTAGAATAGGAATGAAAGGAGAGAGAAATTCAAAGCTGGTTCAAAGTTGAACCATCTGGATAGATCAGACTCTCAGAACCCTTTACTTTGAAGGCCAGGATGTTCTTGTGTTACATATCAGTAAACCAGCTTGACCGGTGGCTCCCATTGCCCTGTGTGGTACTCTTAGAACAACAGCAGCAATTGTCCCGACCTGAAGGTCGATCTGTGAGAGGAGGGTTGCCGGAGTTACAAACCAATCAGATGTACGGCCATGTTGTATTCAACGGCCCTTTAGAAGGATTCAAACCTATTACAGCCACCGGTGTAGCTAAATCCCTTGACGATAATCTAGGGCTTCAAAAATATCAGAAAATCTTTCCATAGAGCTATCATTGATAAATATTAGGATGATGGTATCGGTTACAATATGTGCCTGTTTTGTTTTATCCCTGTAGGACTTTTAGTGTCATTTCAGACTTTGTCCCACTGACAAAACAGTTAATTAGCATGAAAAATGGAAGTTCATATCACCTGAAATATTTTAGCCAACAATTACAGCTCTTAAGCAGTCGATATTGCACACACTGATGACAATATATTCTCGATATTGTGACCGCTTGTCAGAGTTACCAGCGGCAAGACTCGGCAACTCTTTGTTTCCTTATTTTTTCTTCAAGAAAAATAGGGACCCTTCTGAAGATGTACGACTGAATTTATATTAATTCATATCCCTAGTCATACCGTATCCCCAAATGCGTTACACTAGAGCATGTTTCGGGTGCCACATTCACCCAATCACACTCTGTCTAACAAGCCCCTTCATCCATATGCAGATTGGTAGGTGCTTGTTCGGGGAAGGGACGTACAAAGTCAGACAGGAGGAAGTTGGACTCAAACCCACAACCTTCCGATTGCAAGATGACTACTTTACGCAATGAGCCACAGGTGCCTCCGGTATGAGCGGTCCTCCTGCTTAGTCCCTTATTGTTGGCTTTGATATCATAATATATAAAATATTCTCATTTGTACGTCGCTCTGGATAGAAACGTCTGCCAAATGCATAAACATGAAGATAAATATAAAATACTCTCTACTGGCTCGGAGCTGTGTTCCCATTCTCCATGTTTCCAACGTGCTCATTCTAGTGGATGAAAAAGACCGACTTAAATTCAGTGTTTAAGACATTATTCACTGTTTAAAGCGTATTAATTATGATCAGCTTTATTCATGATTTAATCATCATTTATCTTAACTAAAATAATGTTATTCGGTTTTTTTATACATTTAAAGGTGTTTTACATATTTTTAGCATAACACTTCCTATTAACACAAATATTTTAAATACTAAGGGCGACATCAGCAATGGGTGAAGAGGTTATGGCTAACTGTCAGAGTCCAGCAAGGACATTTTTAACATCCACTAGTTGGAGGAGAGGGATAAAAGCTCAGAGTTGGGTGTTTTGTTTTCACTACATCAACTAGTGGAAATGATTTTGGAAAAAACAATTGTAGGTCAAGACGGTGGGTCTGTATGTTGTAATGCCTGGACTGTTGCCGAGGCAATAAACATCAACATTTAAAGTGGAAAGACATTGTACCATTAGGTCCCTTAAAGTAAGTTAAGTCGCCTGTATTTTACGATTAAAATTATCAGATTTTGTAGAGCTGCCCTATGATAGACTGTCGACTTGTCCAAGTTGTACCACACGTCTCGCCCATTGACCGGAGATGGGCAGTAGACTCCAGAAAATGGTTGGATGAATATTTTGTGGAGCAGGATAAAAGAGAAAATCACAACATAAATCATTGGATATTAAAAAATAGTGTTAATTTTTTGGCCCTCAAGTACCTTTGAGTTCCCGATTTTGGCCCATGTGCCAAAAAGTTTGAACACCCCTGATCTAAATGGTCAAACATAGAGATGCACGATATATCGGCATTAACAACAGTATCGCCCAATGTTAGGCATTTTTTATCATATCTGTGTCGGTCCGATGCGGCTTTTGTTCGGTCATGTGACAGTGATGCATCACAGCCAGGATTGTGGGTTTTTTAAATTAAGCAGAGATGGAATGTCAGCAGTGTGGTCGTTTTTCACGGTGTCGAAAGAAGACATACGAAAAGCAGTGGTTAAGTCTAGACTGTAACTCGTATTCAAAAATTCAGTTAGCATAGTTGTCAGTCGGTACAAAATTTGATCATTACAGAAACATAAAAGTGTGCACACACACACACACATCGGTAAATATCGATTATCGGACATAACAGCAATGTTAATATTGGATATGGATATCGGCCCAAATTTTAGTCAAACATGTTAGTGGCACCCCCCGCGACCCCATGAGGAATTAAGCGGTTTGGAAAATGGATGGATGGATGGATGGATGTTAGTGGCTTCGCCATATTGGCGTATGTGGGAATGCATGGGACTTCAATGTCTATAACATGGCAAATATTGTTTTCCACCAGTGCTTCGTATTGCACTGTGACATATTGGCAGCTCTGGTCTGTAGGTTAACTTTTTAGGAATAAGCTGTGCAATGCGTTGACATTTAAACAGACCCACTGCTGCCGTTTTGAGTCATGACAATTCTGAACTAACGGAAAGGCTCCCTGTTTTTTTTTTAAAACTGGCTATCGCTTTTTCTTTCAATCACTTTCCATTATGCCCAACGCAAAATATCCAAGCGCCTCAGGAGACAGTTCACTTTCACAGAATAATTACAAGACGGTATATGCCACTGTAAACGGGACATCAGTGACGGCACACATTTATCATGAAATGAGGCAAAAGCGAAATGGTTTTGCACTCATGAGCAGAAAGAGTGGGATTTTTGTGTCTGTGTTTCTTGCTGACTGTGCTGTGGGCATTTGTTCCAGCCTCACCAAAAATAAGGCTAAATGTCTCACGTAGGATTTATTGCAGCAGTACAAATTTGCATGTTTTGACAGATTGTCTGTTTCACCCCCTCCATTTTTTGGTGTAAAATGCTGGGGACATTCTCCTGTTTTCTCTATTCCTGCGCTGTTTCTAATAAGTAAAACTAACGGTTGTTATTGTGTCATGAGAAATGTTTTAACATACATAGTTTTCCGAGGCGTATTACTTTTACTGTAAACTTAAAAGTTTTGCTGACAAAAAAAATCTGTGCTCTTGTATTTCCACGTTAACACAAACTTAGATCTTAGATTCTGAATCAGCTTTATTAGCCATGATTGCTTACATGAATAAATGGTAAATGGACTGAACTTGTATAGCACTTTTCCAGTCATAGGCCTGGACGACATAGAAAAAAAGCATATAGATAAAATAGGAATCATGTTGATCGATATTGATAATTATCAAAACGTATATTTTAAGTGCAGCACTGGCCATTTTATGCTGTTGCTTAGCAACCTATTTTTTGATAAAGACCCACAAACACTGAATTCAAACTCAACCCTTTATTCAACCAACTTTTTACCAAAACTGCAGGTTTTAAAAAAAGAAAAAAAGAACACGTTCTCTCTGAACTCTTTGAAGGGGGCGGAGCTTGGTGATGGAGCGTTCCAGGGTCTGCGTTGTGATTGGTTGGAAGGATGTAATGACTGTAGTGTTAACCTAAATGCCTACAATACATAAGGAAGGAAAATTGTTATTCTATTAAACTTTTTATTGACCTTTTTTTTTCTACCATCGATATACGCCTATCGATTGATATATATTGTTATTGAATAATCGTCCAGCCTTATCCAGTCATACTGACCACTTAAGAGCTTTACACTATAGCCACGTTCACCCAACTGCTGTCACTAACGCATTCATGCACCGATACGCAGGTTGGTTGGCAAACAAGGAATCTGACTTCAATTTTGAGTGCTCACAGCATACAACCCTTAGGCTTAAATGTGAATAACGACATAAAAATAAGGATCGAAGGAGCAGTGAGTGCATGGATGTGTCTGTGCAGCCATTTCTTTATACATTTTCACTAGCTTCAAGTTTTAACGCAGCTGAATAGGCAACTTGAGGCGTCTCAGTGTTCTGTGGGTCAGCGTGGCAACGTCAGAGCTCATATCTACTGTTACCCTGTGCCAGGATTTCCACCGGCACACGGTACAGTGGGGGAAACCCTGTTATCATGTCACATGGTGCAATACCGCAGCAGTTATTAATGTCGACCCACTTTGACCTGTCGCACTGATACCGATGTTAACGCAGATGTGTTGTGCATCCCTACAAAACATTTTTGTTTGGTTTTTACTTGTTTGACTTTAACTTGTGATATAGACACTTTGTCAAATTTAGAGACAGTGTTAACACAATATGAACATTAAACGATTTTTTTTCTTTTGCTTTTTACAAATCACTTTGAAACACATTTTTATGGTTTCCACTTTGTCATTTCCATTCTTGTTTCGCTTTGTCTCGTTTATAACTGAGTGATGTAAGATGTCTGTTTAGTCTCTGCCTGCCTCCCTGGCTGTTTGTACCCTGACTCACAGCGGTTTCCCGTGGTCTCCCTGGTCTCTTAGTTCGGCCTAGGGCTTTGAGGTTGTGCTGAAGGCTTGGGGGCATTAAAAAAAAGCAAAAGGAGTCATGACAAGATGCCTCTGTCATCTCCTGCTGCTCGACTTGCCCTCAAGCCTCTTTGTCTCACTCTCTCCCCATTTCCATGCCACACATCTCTGCTTTTCCCTTCTTTACTGCTTTTTCATCTCTGAGTCTTCCCTCTTGTTGCATACCAGTCCCTGACCCCTCTCCACCACTTTGCCTCGCTTCTTCTTAAGTTTATCCTCGGTGTGTTGTAATTCTCACAGTCTGTCTCCCCAGTTTCTTGGCTCTCCACTCTTGGAGGTCCTGCCTACCTGGGGCTTCCTCCCCAGCCTCCTGGCCCACTGTCAGGGTAGGCAGGCAGCCTGGCTCCCCCAGCGCAGCAGGAAGCTGCAGCAGCAGGGGTTAGGCCTGTACGGTGCTGCCGGCTGGCGCCGTCAGAAGTCCTGCCAAGCCAAGGATGCAGGGCCTTTGCCAGGGTGGTATTGGAGCTCTAAATAAAAATATTTTTGCAGATGTTTCAACAGAGATGAGTGTCACTACACGCCTTATAAGTAGAATCAATGTGTTGAATTGCATTCTGCTAATTGTTGATCAAATGTTGCTGTAAATCTAACTGGAAAATGCTCCAAACTGTTGCTTCTCTGGATTTGGTTCTGAGGAAGTGGGCTTGTTGCTTGAGGATGTGAGTCGGCTGGGCTGTTTCTGGACTGGCCGGGAAAAAAAAGATTGATTTATGGAGTTGTGTTTTAGTGGCGGGAGAGGGGGAGGCTGGTGGTGTAGTGCTGTGAATTCCTGGCCGGGTTCCCAACTGGTTCTGGCTTGTCAGTTTAACAGTGAATATTTAACGTTGTGCCACACTGCGAGGCTCGGCTGTAAACAGCAGTCAGCAAGAAGCTTAGCGGCAAAAGCTTGCACAACGCTGGGCCTGGGCTCTGAAGCCCACCTAGAAACAACGCGCAAGCAGGAAGCACATCTTGAAGTTCAGGTTTTTTTCCAAAGAGGCAGATGGCATGGGCTGGCGGTGTCACACTGTAAAAATAAAAAAATAAAACAACACCAGGATCCCGTGATGAAAGAAGCTCCCGCCTGCTTTGAACAGCGAGTCTGTCATGGCGGGTGTCTGCTGAGTGGCTCCAGGTCAAACTGTGATACGCAACTCCTGGAATTTACGCTTTTCAAGTTTTTCATGTTTAAATCGTCTGAGGGGAAAAACAGAGGGAGGGGGGGGACAGGAAGTCTCATAAATATTAATATTCTAATGTGTGAAAGTGGCAGGGAAGACCTCTCTGGTTTAGTCGCTTTCAAGCCCTGTTGGGGAGCTTTCTCTCTCTTCTGTGGATCTTACTCGCATTCCTTGCGTCTGTGTTTCTCTGCAATTTTGGTAACTGATGATTTCATTTTCTGAACCTCCTTCTGATATAAATAAACCTATCCCGAGTTTTCTGTAGGATAAATGAGATCAGAAAGGTGCTAGCAAGCTGCGGGACTGTGCTTTTGGATTGAAAATAGTCTGTTTGAACTAATTCTGCTGCCACCTTTTGGATTTTCAATTAGCAGGAACAATCTGTGTAAATGCTCACATAAGCAAAAATGGAGCAAAAAGGGAAGATTTTTGTTTCAAATCTTTGTTTCAGTGATGCAGTGTTGATTCATAAAGGGATTTCATTGTTAAAACTGGACTCAGAGTTGATTTCAATAAAATAATAAAAAACTCACTCTTGTGCCATCTGCTTTCCATCCATTTCAAGAAGTCGTTGCAATTTTCTTTAAAAAAGACTTGTGACTGGGAAGAAGCACAAGTGACCATGTGCGTGTCCTTTTCTGGGTCAGAATGGCGATCATCACTTAGGCTACGTTCACGCTTCAGGTCGTGATGCTCAATTCCAACGTTTTTGCGGAAATTTAATTTATTTTCTGGGGGGGGGGGGTTTGTAACCGTGGTAGTGGTCAAACAGGAGTGGGGGGGTCACTGTTGTTAAAATGTCACTGAAATGCAGCGTACATTAACATTACATAATGAAATGATGAATACATTTTTTATACATTGCCGGAATCCACACTATGTAATCAGCGGAACATGCATTGAACGAGGTTAATAAGTGATTCAAGCTGTATGGTCATCAGTAGTGCAACAGTTTCAGAGACTAGATTAAAAGCTATATTTATTATATTATACCCCATTTTGTAATCCAGGACTGAATCACCGGCAGCTTTGAGCATGCGTTATACAATTACAATGTGAAAACAGAGTTGGTCTCCTCTCTGCTCTCTTTGCTGACAATGCATGCAGGGCTTTCAGGATGAGGCAGCCGCCTGTGAGGCGGTGCTGAGGGAATACGGAGACCCAACACAGCTCTAGCAGCTGTCGTGGGACAATAACGGACAGAATGCTGCTTTCATGTGAAGTCGCTAAATCGGCAAAACCTCAGAGTTAAGTCACTAGATTTATGTCTAGTCGCTTTTTTGAATTAAACGTTGCTAGAGGGGTCTGAAAAGTCCCCAAATATAGCGACAGAGTCACTAAGTTTGCAACACTGGACCGTCGTCTCTAGTTTTCCTTCACTACCAAGAGCAGCGCAGTATCCACCAGGAGCTTCATACTCTAGTCAGCTTCACAGCAAAACAGATAGGAGGACTTGGTTTTTCACAGCAAAGTAAATTTTAACATCATGATATTTAAATTCATTTAAAACTCTGACACAAGTGCAGTGCTCTAACAATTTTTTATTCATTCTGAAGGTGTGGCGGCTTTTATTTTGGTGTGGCAGTGCGCCACGATCAAATACATGTAGTGGAAACCCTGCTACAAAGCCACTATCATCATACTACTGTCTGAACGGTTCAAGACTGCAAAGCGACCTGCAAGGGCGGATAACAGCAAGCAACGTCACACAGCAGCGCACCGTTTATGGAAATGATGGTGAATGTTATTTTCTTTTTTCTAGAAGTGTTAATAAAGTTTTGAAAAAAAGAAAACTCGACAAATTTAAAATCACGCATACCGGCCGGCATTTCTCCTTTTTAGAAAGCTGTTGAGCAATGGGAGTCGACAATATTTAGACCACATCATAGCGAGATGAAGTAAGGTACAAAGAAAGTAGCACAGCTATTAATGGACTTTTAAGGAGAGCGAACAGCTACTACTGTGTGTGGATGTGTAGTGAGATCCAGAAAAGTGGCATAAAAGACGGATAAAAGGCGACATGACCGTTCAGACTGCCGACGCTTTGAAAAATAACAAGACGTATTAGTACCACATATGGTAGTGGCACAAATCAGATTTTTTATTTTTATTTTTTTGGGGTGAAAAGATCATAATTGGGCCGTTCGCACTTCCATGAAAACAGATTTATGAACGTAGCCAAACTTACATGTTTATTGTCTGATTGCGTGCACTCCTCAACAATGTATGGATCCTGACGATTCGACGGAAATACATGTACGTTGCTCCACACAGCTCAGTGGTCTGTAATGATATGGCTTCAGGTTCATAACAAGGTTATGTTGGAAGATTTTCTCAACATTTGTCAAGATTTTTCCCACTTTGTTGCTCAAAGGTGGCATTTCCTGTTAGATTTTTGAAATGCATGAGAATGAGGTCATATGTTGGACTTGATGATTGAAGTCTTGATGTTTGTATGCAGAAAGATTTCTGATTTTTGATATTTTCAGGTCACACCTTGTTGTGTTGTTGGGACAGCAACATGACATGAAAAGGCCTCTGAGTGTTTTACTCTTTGCACGCCCCTGTTACTGCCACAGAGTGGTCTGACGCATGTGATTTGTAAAATTACAGGCTGACAGCGAGCTTTCTTACTACCACATACTTTGATTCATAGTTTGATCTGGAAACTTTCTTAAACTGTGAACGAAATGAACCAAAACTAAGCTGTAGTGGTTTATATTTGTGCACGAACAGTTAATACACAGACCTCTGTGTGAAAGTCTTAACTTTATGTGCTGGTCTGACTAGGATAAAAAATATTCAGATTCAAGTTTAGGCCTTACCCCGCTAAACCTCGCATGACCCTGACATCTTAAAATGAGGTTGATGTGGTGAGTTTCACAGATGTTCAGTGAATGTAGGGCAGAGTCCGGCCTCTGTTAGGGATGGTGGAACAGGTCTGACATCTCTTCTGAACTGAAAAAGGAAATCCCCGCAGGCACAAAGCAGAGAGGAGCGTATAAGGGAGTGGTGGGGGGGGGGGGGGGGCAGAGAGGTGCGACCCCTTAGGGGTAACGTTATTCTCTGATCGTCAGCTACACGCATACGCGCTCACACGTCGGCATGCTGTGACGGTGTGCCGGGTAATGCACTCATGCAAAGAAGGATGAGTGCCTGAGGAACAAAAATAAACACTGAACTTTTTCTCTTTTGTGAGCGCGCGTGCTCATGTTGGTTTATGTTTCCGCCTTAATTTGGGTTCAAGGCGGGCTTTTTGCGTTGGAAATTAGAGTAAACTCATTTCGGTGTTGACATTAGTATCATTTGATGGGAATTGCCAAATTAGGGCAAACTAAATGTATTTTCAAGTGATAGTCTTTCTTTAAAGATACTTTAAAGTACTTTGGTTTTATTCATGGGAGTCATGTTTGTTGACAGCATGACAAAATTATGGATGCATGAAGCATCTTGCATGAAGCGGCGGTCCCTCCGCAGCAGCCACAGCAAGCTGAAGTTGAACAATGGCCAGACCAAAGCTTGATTTTCTTTCTTTTTTTATTTGGTGGAGCCTCGTTCCCAAATCCCCGTGGTTAGCATATGCACTCGATTTAGACAACTAGATGTACAAAAACTTCTGCTTCTAATGTTTATGGGAGTCCTTTTCTCTTTATTCAGTCACCGGGTGCAGCCAAGGCTGCTTTGGGTTCAGGGTCTTAGATTTTTCCACGGCGAACTCACGGTAAAGGGGATGAGGGGTTGTGGTGTTCCTCTCTAACCCTTCCAGACCCCACAGTAAGACTTGTTCCAAGAAAAGCCCGAACAGAAGACCGTAGACCTTACCGTAGCAGTTAACTATGTAACGAGACATGCCTGGGAACTGCCGCTCTCACATTACTAATGATTTGGACATCCTGCGCTTGTCATTTCCTCTTAGACAAATTTTTGTGCTAACACAGTCTAACTGCATCAGGCAACTCAAGGGGAGGAGGAAAATCTAGTTTAAAGGAAGAAAGAAACATCAAAGTTTTTTTTGGGGGGGGGGTGGACTGAGAAGGACCAGTTGTTTTTTTGAATTGATTTCATACAGGAGGAATCTTAATGGGAAACCTTTACCTGCCAGAAACAAGTACCAGCATTTTCTGTTTTGGCTTTCCAAGTGACCTTCTACAGTTGTATTACAGTATAAACAATAGTTTTTCTGTTAATCTGATAAATATTCCTCCATAAAATAAAGCCCTCCTATGTACTTGTTAAAAGGCGCTGGTACTCAGTCCAGTTTATTGTTTATAGCTGCGATTCAACAGCAAACGGATTCGTTTCAGATTGTCAAAATTTTGAGATTGAACTGGAATAAAAGTAATTATGTTGCATGAATGCACCAATGTGCTATACTAAGAATACGGCAAGCTTTACATGAAAATGGTTGTATAGTTTTTGTTGGATTTTAAATAAATCCTTACGCTGTCCCGGAATATATGTACACTTTGCACATACTGTATATTCTTAACAGAGACCTATATGTGAATTATAGTCTAAAGTCGTTTATCTCACAGCTGAGATTGTTTTGATTGTTATCTACTGGCCATTGTCTTTGGTTTTCTATGTACAGATTAATGTTATAATTCATAATCCTAAATCAAGAGAATGTCAGCTGCAGATGTGCTGCCTCATGGAGATCCTCCAGATGTTTCCATGTCATCACTAGAATAAACACAACAGTAGGTGGGCCGGATCAGTATGCCAAGCCGTGTCAGTGGCCCATGTGAGCGGGGTTCACACATAATATAAGCAGCCTGTCAGCTGCCCTGCTGGCTGGATGCATCACACAGATCTAGTGGAAAAAGCTGCATATATCCCAACCAGTGTTGCTTGCGAGCAATGCTGATGTAAGGAGAAACCAGTGGCAACCAATGCGGATGTTGCTTATCATACATTATTAACTGTGTGGAAGGATCGTTTAGTTTTTGAGACAAATCTGCAAAATTGACTTTGGCTACACAACAGATCTGAACCCGTTTACAGAACATGTTGTCTAAAGAGGTTTTAAAATGTGTTTCACAGCCAAGCAGAGTCCAACAAAAACAAACAGCTTTGCTCGCATGTGTCATAAAGAGACACAATTATGTAGGAGTCACATTATTATGGCTCCTTTTTAGTTATCACATCTGGATTAAACTTAATTTATTCTATCTGCATACTGGATCGAGCTAATCTGTTCTGTATAATCCCAGAATATTATCATGCTCAGGTATCAAAATTCATACTCATATTCATAGTATTGATTTTTTTTTTCTTTTTTTTTAGAGGAAAGATGCACCGCCTAAATCACAGCCAAACAGGAGCAGGGCACAAAGATTTCCTCGTTTGTTTCCTTTTTATTTAATAAATATTTTTTTACACATTAGCCCTCTAGCCATGCAGAAAAACAGAGCCACAGCCCGCGGTGCCCGATGTCACATCTGATATCCTGGTGCCAGAGGTGATGAAGCTAATTTGGTGGTCAGTCAGCGACATGGCTAACAAACAAAGCCCTAGTTGGTCCTGGAGGGCTGGCATCTCTGCTCTGCTGTGCAGTGCCCGTGTTCTGCGTCGGGAAAGACTAGGAGTTGTTGCCACAGGGCACGGCTGCAACCTGAAGCCTTGGGATCGTCATCATTCTGCAGCGTCTACCTCTGGGTCTTTAATTCAGATGTAAATTAATTTAGGGTTGTCATACCCTACATACCGAGATCACATGCAACTCTGACCAAACGACATACCAAGTGTCAGGCAAATGCTGCTATGAAATTCTCATGGTATGAAAACCTGGAGTAAGAACTCGGTTTCACTGGATCACAGCCGTTACACAAAGATGTTAAAGGAAACAGTTTAACAGGATCTAATTGTTTCATTTTAAATAACACATTAAACCCTATGGCTGCTACAATAAAATATCATTGGTTATTCTAGTTATAGTAGTGATATAGAACATGTTTTTTGTTTGTTTTCTGATTTAAATTCATAGTTGGAGTGGTGGCCTAGTGGTTGGAGCAGGGCGCTTGGATCCTGGGGAGGCTGCAAGTTTCCCGGTTCGAATCCCACAGACTGCCACTCTGGGTCCAGGAGGAAGACCCTGAGCTGCAGATTGCTCCCTGGGCGCCGCTCAGTAGCAGCCCGCTGCTCCCTGAGGGATGGGTTAAATGCAGAGGATGAATAGGACTGAACAAAGTTGCAGTGACAAATGAAGATTATTGTTAGACTTGATCAAAAATCTAGAACAACCCCCCGCTTTGCTTTTAGAGCCGGATATTAAACCTTTATACATGATCATTAGTTCTAGTTGTGTGCACCTACCGACACCAACGCCTAGTAGGTTACAGGATTTTCACGTTTCTTTTAATAACGGCGATGTAATAAGTGACTGCTGTCATCGATGTAGTCAAAGTCTTTGTTCTCTTTCTTTATCTGTTATGAATTTACATACCTACCAGGATCAGTCTTGGACAGACATCGTCATATAAAATAACGATAGTCCATAATTTTTTTTAGATCATACCGACCACTCAAAGTTATTACATTAAAGCCACATTCACAAACACGCATTTGTTCACTGATATGCTGGTCGGTAGGCAACTTGGGTTGAACACTTTAGGCTGAAAACGAACCCTCAACTTTCAGATCGCATGAATGCTACACTTTGATTCTCGCTACAGCCACCCACCACTGCTGCAAATTAAACATTCATCTTGCACCAATAAGGTGGATAGGAACTGCTGAGCTATTTGTTCGGGTCGGAAACCTCTTTGCAATATAATCTATAAGTGCATCAAACACCAAAAGAAATGGCGACACCATTTTAGATCCTCCCACTAAAAGAACGGAGACCTGAAATCTCTGGTTGATCAGAATATGTTAACAACCTGTTGCCCTGAACTTCTTGGTGTCTAACATCAAACCTCTAACTAGTTATTAGAAATTGTCTCGTTTTTTTTTATGTTTGCTAATGACCTTCATCCTAAAGCTGACATCTACGTACTTCATTTCATGTGGCACCATAAAAGTTGCAATCTTGGACTGTTTATATAAATGTAGTCTTCATTTATTCACAGATCAGGAGGGAAGGTTATGATTGCTTACTTGCTTAAAGTCGTGCTTATTCAGTCTCTGAAATCCTGAGAAGTCGTGGCAGTCTGATAAAGTACCCTAAATTAGAAGCCACTGATTTGCTTTTTCTTCAACATATTAGGCGTTCAGCTTCTATTTTAGCTGAGGAGTGATGGTGATATGGCATTTTGAAAGGCGGTGAACGTAGTGAGGGTGTGCACTCACAGCATAAACCCCCAGGGTTCCCTCTCCTTAATGCCTGAGGGGCGGTGGTGGGGTGGGGGGGTTCTCTGCTTCACACAGCCTGCTCATTGACACACTAAGCTCGTTCCTCAGGGATAACACAGCTGTCTTAAACGCTGCTCTATTTTTGCATACTTTGCCCACATAATTCAGTCTCCCCGTACACAGTCGGTAGTTTGTCAGTATACCTTGTTTATCCTCTGTGATTGACAGGATGGATTATTTTCACCTTGTAATCGAAAGGGAGGAGAATAAAGAGACTGGCGGTGTGGCTGGCGGTCTTCTTTCTGCTGGTACCGTCGCTGCCTGTCACTCGGCTTTTATCATTGAAATTGGAGTTTATCTTTTACAAGCTTAAGTGGAATGTTTTTGTTTTACACGCGAATATTAGCATCCTCCTTAGCAGCCATCTCTGGCTGATGAAACGATCACATCAAACGCTGTTTGAGGCTAACGAAGCCGCGCAGGCTGGCTGCCTCCTGCCTTTACCGTGACCACCTGCTTAAGTGACAGAGCGGCAACAAAGGGCCCCCTGCCTCAAGAGGCCCGTCGCTACCCCAGTGGAGTGGGTAGCACAATGGAGCAGGGAAGTGGCCCGGGCTTTTAGCCACGTGCCAGCCCGTGTTGAAAAAAACACACAGGAGCAAAAGAGCCCAGTGGAGCACGAAGGGGAGGACGTGGGAAGGACAAGAGAAGGGGGGTGGGGGGTGTTGGGGTCCGTGTTTGACACCTGTTTGTGCTTGAGATCTTTTCTCTATATTAGACACTCTTACTATAGACGTCAGAAGAGGATGTAAAGTAAAAACTGGCAGGCAAGGGATACAAATGTGTGCAGGTGTGCAGAGAGGTGAATGCAGATGAGGGTTCAGGTTTTTTTATGTTTATGGGACTTGCCCAAAAAGGTCAGGAGGAAATTTTGTTTTATGCTTGGCTCTAGAAGGTGAGACGATCGTACAGTTGCACGGTGTTGCACTGGCTTATTTGGTTAATGAGAATAAAACTAGTTGGGTTAGCTTATTACACTCAGACTGCATATAATTTTCTTCTGCATTGAAAAACAGGACCAGATGCACAGTTCATCCTTTTACTGACTAAAAGTTATGGGCTTTTATTGTTTTGTTTATCAATATCATTAAAATAAATTATATCCGATAAGAACTAGGCATCCAGCGATAAGAATAGTAAACAGTAAGTAGTATTTTATTTTTATTTTTAGAGCATTATTTGTTTTGTGAGGCCCTTTCTGTATGCAGTGATATACTTATACTCCAAAAGTCTGATGAATCTTTAAATATCTTTTTTTACCATCGTTGTGATGACATAACATGCTGTAATACATTTTTAGGTATATGTTACCTTTAAGGTCTGATAAGACAATTTAGAACTTTAACAGATACCATCCTATTTTTTGTATACTTTATTTTAACGTAACTGTTAAATATGGACCATAAAAGAAAATAAAGTGCTACAAATTTATTTTGGGCTAGTACAATATAAACATTAAAGCATTACTAGGTTACCCCTTTTTTCAGTGCAAAATGTTACTGTCCTGTATCTGATTTGTCTTTTATTGAAATAAGAATAAGAACATGTGCTTCAAACAACAGGATGTTTGCTTATGTACAACCGGATTTAAAAGAAGAAAGACCTGATGGTATCATAGTTTCACTGAATGCGTTAAGTTTTTCCTTCCAGTTTTAGTATTACACCGTATACAGACATTTATACCTGCTATATTTAAGACCTGGGCGCACTGGTGGTGCAGCGGGTAGCGCGACCCATGTACGGAGGTCCTCGACGCGGTCGACCCGGGTTCGACTCCGACGCGCGGTCCTTTGTCGGATGTCTCTCCCCCTATTCCACCCTCTTCCTGTCAGCCTACTGTGTTAAAAAGCGAGCCACTAGAGCCGCGAAAAATCTAAAAATAATTAATAAAATATTTAAGACCTGTTGTTGTTTTCTGCTTTATGACATTCATATGTAATCGTACTTTTTGTGATTGAGAATGGATCAAAGGAAGAGTACATACGGCAGCTATACGTCCTCCATATTGTTTTGTGAACAAATTCCAGCATATATGGGCTCCTCGGTCAGGCACTGCTTGTTTGGCCTTTGGGTTCCTATTACCACCACCTGCTGGACTGGAGGTGTAGTGCAGTTTTTTACACAACCTCTCCATGCATCATTATTCTTATTTTAATAACATTTTCTGCAGCCTTTCAGTGCAGTGGAAATAGAAAGCATGCAAATTACCTGGGATTTCTTTTACCCGTGTAAAAAAAAAAAAAAAAAAAAAAAAAAAAAAAAGGTAATACCTGGGTATTTAAAGCCTGGGAACTTCGGTGGAAACGGAGCTCTTTTGTCCTGCTTTTATAATGGTGACACAATGTTTTACATCAACTGCTTTCCCACACAGGCTGTCATCTTGCCTTTGCGCCTAATACAACCAAAATATTGACATTTCAAGGCAGAAAAGTTAGAAAAACTGTTTGGAACGCTCTTCTTAAAAGTCTTATCTACCTTCATTATTGGCAGGTTGAACCATTACTAAGACCAGAGAATGGAAAGTGGTCACAAAATAATAATTGATCCTCCTTTGATCCTTTTTTAATCCTCTCATAAAAAAGTTTTGCAGATTTTAGGATTTAGAGGAGTTGTTTGACTTGGTTTTCAGAGCTTGTTTCAGAACTTCTTCTTTCATCACTGGCTGTGTTTCCTCTTTTTTTGGTCATAGATTGAAAGACAGCAAAAAATATCCAGTCTTCATTTTCTATTCTGTCAATTCTTGGACCATCCTACTAAAAGACCTCAAAAACTAGCTTGCATGCTGAGGTGTAATTGGTCCTCTTCCCCTCGCTGTCTCTCTCTCAGCTCATGGCCCAATGAACACGAGCGCTTGCACATTTGGGCTAATGATTTTGAATAGTGATTAAAATGAATTGAAAAGTGTGCCGCTTCTGTAGTATCCGGACCCCTCCATCATTAGAGGCTTTCTTCCTCTCTCTCCGTCTCTTTTTCTCTTTGTGTATCATCAGTGTTAGTCAGGCAGGGGTTTGAGAGGAGGCCTGGGGTAGGCTTTCATGAGCGCAGACTCAAAGGTTTCTCCATTTCTTGTAATCATGGACACCACTCTTCCAGCACTTTGACTGTCGTCTTCTGGCTCCTCAAAGGTGGCTTTGATTCTTTCCCATCCTACACCCAGGCCCAATAGTGTCACATTGCATTTTTCCTCTCTCTTGTTCCCCCCCCCCCCCCTTACTTGCCCTTCACTCTTTCTCTTCCTCAAAGCCAATCTTGTCATTATGTCTTCATATTTATTGTCCCCGGATTACGAGCTGATTTAGTACTGTTCTCTTTAGAGCGGACTGATGGCAGGACCTTCTACTTACACACTCTCTCCCATTTAGCCTAGATCCACCTTTTTTATCATCGTCGTCCTCTTTTTGTGTTTTTCCTGTTCTCCTGTTTTAAATGAATTATGCAGGAGGCAGGAAGTGGGGATTAAAGAGGAGCTAAAGCCAGCGCCAACTTCTGTAGTGCTCAGCTTCGCGCCGTCTCTCTCAGGACCACAGACTCATCAGGGTTTTCCCTCGTGCAGCATTTCTTTCTCAGTTGTGCATCTGTTGCACTCTGTCCTTCATCATCCCTGCTGTGGACTGCTCATTGTTCTGTTCTCACATTTCATGTTTCCATCACTGAATATGAAAAATCTTTTTAGAGCAATGAGGGAAAGTTATTGCATGCAATAGAAATACAATTTTGTTCTTACTTCTAAATCTCTTTTCACAGCTAAAGGGTATTATTGAACATTGTGATAACAATATCGATTATGATTAGCCCACATTTTCCTCATCCTTTTCTCTTTTTGCGATTACTCCCACCATTTTCCACTTAAATAAGCATCAGGTTTTGACATGAAGTGCAGTAAAAGTCAACAGGGATGCAGAGTGTGACTCGTTGCAACCGCAATAAGATTACCCAACCAAATATTGCATGCAAGTAATCCTGCTCGATTGTGATGTTGGACTAAAAATTGCGATGATGGCTGCAATTTGACATATTATACACCTCTAAATGACAGTTGGAATAAGCATGAGACACATGGGACGGAGGGCTGGACGATATATGTAGAATAAAAGCATATAGATAAAATAGAAATCATATTAATCAATATCAATAATTATCAAACAATGTAAAACATAAATTGTAAGTGCAGCCCTGGCCATTTTATGCTGTTGCTTAATGACCTATATTTAGATAAAGAAAACACAAACACTGAACTCAACCAACTTTTTTACCAAAACTGCAAGTTTTTGAAAAAGAACACGTGCTCCCTGAGCTCTTTGAAGGGGGCGGAGCTTAGTGACAGAGATAATGACTGTAGCATTAACCTACATGATAGGATAAAATGGAAAAGGAAGGAAAGCTGTTAGTCTATTGAACTTTTTACTGACCCTTTTTTCTATCGCACCACACGTCTATCGATATATATTGTTATTGAATTGTCGTCCAGCCCTAACGGGATGATAATCTTAATTAAAAGTACCCTGGTTTCATGGTACTTTAAAAATAAAAATTTAAAGCCAAATGCATACAAGATTAAAATTCTTATATCTAAGTCTGTAAAGCAACAACTATACCTCCTGCTGCCAAATTGATACAACATTCCATTGTGTTCATTTAGTTGTTCTCACTTTGATACATTTGATACTTTGATAAATTATAAATACCCTCTAAGAGTAATATACTTTTTTGCTGTTGTGCACTTTATAGAATAACCCAAGTGAACTAAGCTAATATTTGTTGTGTCTGTGCATCTGTCTGGGTATTGGTTAGAGCCAGCCGTCTGCTGAACGGTCAGTAGGAGTTTTAAATGCAATTGTCTTAAAGCTTGGGTCGGCGATTTTTTCCGGAAGTGGCTCCAAGTCCCTTTTTGAATAACTGCGCATGCGCAATGCCGTCACACCTGCTCTTCCACTCTTCAGGGGGATCGCGTGGGAAAAAAAAATCTCCCAAATCCACTCTGCTCTTATTTCTTTCTACTGAGGCCTTCCTCTTCTTCTCATAAACCTGAATGCGGTTCGCTTTTGCGACTCACAGCCATGTTCAAAGTCTACGGTGAGAGCAGCGGAGCTACAATGAACGGCTGACTGCTGACCTAGCCAGTAAGCTAACCGCATACATAAACACTAGAAGTGTGCATGCGCAGGCAGGAAGCGGAAACAAAGGAACGATCATGGACTGGTGTTATGTGAGCGAGTCAGAATGATTGGCATGTGGGAGAACCAATAAGCTTAGATAAGGTGCTACCCCCAGAACCTGAGGGACAGAGGGGGGTGAGTACATAATGTCTATGGGTGAGAGCAGGAATAAAACTCTGACACATCCGTGCCCTTCGGACCGAGCAGCATGGATTCGTTATAGTTTTTACGGGCCTGCTGCTCCCACAGAGATAACAATTTTTCATAAATTTTTTAACCTCCTTTTTGTGAATACACAATATATTTTCTACTGTCGGGAAGGAAGGACGATTTTACCCAGTATAACAAAGTATTTCTGAGCAGGATTACCAACTATAGCTTTAAGGAGCTGAATGGGTTATGCTCCTTTGGTTTCTACATCTTGACTGTGTGTTTTTGGGGTCTAAAATATTTTCAAGCAGAAAATATTGTGCGCTACCCGTCCCCCAACAGTGCAGGTCTACTCTATTACTCTAAGTCAATTGGTGACTTTCTACTGGAATCTCATTAAAAGAACACTAAAACATTTTGTGTAGTTTTTGTAACTAAAATGTTTTAAAACCTTAGTATGCTTTATTTCGAGGCTTGTTACACCTGCAGTCCTGACCGTAAAAAGAAAAATAGAGACTTTTATTAGTCTGCTCTAAATGTTGCATATTAAGGGCAGAAAATAAGGAAGGAATAGAGCTTCTGTTTTCATTAAAAGGTTCAGCACAAAATGTTTTTGGATATTTAGCATTAAAATTCACACTGATTGCTTTTGCTGAAGTTTTTGTTTTTGCTATGCGTAAATTGTACAGAGATTTGTATTGGCCCCAACTAACATAATTGTATTGGCAGAAACACAATGACCTCCTTCGGATAAATGTCCATCTGAATATTTAGTTGGTAGTGAAAAGCTTTCCAATAAATAAACCCTGCCCTTAACAAAATACACATATTTAAGAATATGTTAAAGCACAGCCGAATCATAAAAAGTTGGTGAAGTTTGGGTAATGAAATCAGATGTATATCAGAGGGGTGAATAAAATAAAATATTAGCAGAAGAGCTAAGCAGCTTATTGGTTTTTGCCTCCTACTGTTTCCCAATTTCTTTCCCTCAGTTGTTTGATTCCTGAGGTTAATTTGGGACTAATGTGAGGAAATATAGCTTGAATCTCACATTATATTATGTAGAGTAAGAAAACGGTGTTTGTTTACACAGTCACTGGTGGCAGGGAAAGAAACACTTTTTTCTCCCCCCCTCTGTTCACTTCCTCATCCTTAATTTGTTTAGATATAAATAGGCATTTTAAAAGTTCAATTCCCATAATAATGGAAAATCTCAGCTCTTTCTTTATTTATTAAGGAATGGATATGAGCTCATCTTCATTGCTAATGCTAATAATTGCTGACTTTTTCTTAAAATTATCACGTTAAATAAACTTGTGACCTTAGGAAAACTTGATAAATAAATAAAATAACATTTATTTATCATTTAACAGGTTGAGTTTGTGTTTAATTGCTCTGTGCACCAAACTGTTTTTAATAAAGTTGTTGGACCACAGTTCCAGCTCTGGCTTCTACATGCAGCAATGAGTAGTCACTGATGAACTTTTATCAGTTTTCAGCCATTCGCCATTTATAACCCAGATGACTGAAATACCAGTTTTCCACATTTAGTTATCTCAAGACAAAGTTCTATTAAAAATCATACAGATAGACTGGTGGAAAAGTTTTCTACCTAAGGAACCGCATTAAATTGCATTGAGTTATTGAATTTCAGCATTCACTCCTCCTGGATGAGGGTATAGCAACAGTGGACAGTTGTTTGCACTGTCATTGACTTTGCAGCAATCCCTCATACCGATCATGGATGTGGCGACAGTGAAGAGGAAAACCCCCCTTTTAACAGGAAGAAACCTTCCAGCAACAATTTCATGCTTGTAATCATTTCATTGAACAAAATGCAACAAAAAGAATCAATAGTCAGCATGTAAATGTGTGGTTAATCACAAATGATTTCTAAGATGTCTGGGTTTATAAATTGAACAAAATAATAAAATAAACCTTAAGAGATTTCAGTTTCATGAAACATACACCTTCAAACCTACTGTCGGGGAGTTGGATAAACAAACTTGACAAAAACAACATGGCAAGGGCGAAGACGACTCCTGTTTTATGATACCAGGCCGCTACCGGCATGGATAAGGGTTTGCTTGGACTAAGTCTGCAGCCCTGCAAGGCAGTTTGTAGTGATGCACAAAAAATAGCTCCGTTGGCCTTGGTTCACAATTCTTGTAATGGGAAGTTTTTTGTCTTTTCTAGTTTTGCTTACCTGCAAATCTTCATTTAATAAAGTAACAGAATTGAAGACTTCACCAAAATAACAGCAGTTATCATTATTAGCCAGGTTTGGCATTTCTTTTAACCAGTTATAGTGACTTGACTGAGCGTATGATCAGAATCTTCTCATCAATTATGTGCGCATTTACTGAGCAGGTAAAAGTGTATTAAATCTGCCTCAGTTTAAAATCTTGGCTCTCAGTTTATTATCAGTTTTATCTGTTTCCGTCTCTATTTCTGTGTCTTTGAGTGCGTGTTTCCTGGTTCTTATCACTTCTATTGAAAACCAATAGATTGAGCACATATGAGTATATTCGTAAGTGATGCAGGGTTGGTGCTGTGTAAGCGCTGCATCCTGTGTTTTAGCATCTGTGTTAATTGTTATCTGGGTTGTCATTGCACATTTATTGTATTGTGTAGTGAAAACGATCCCAGACCATCCTAGAGCGTAAACTGAAATGAATTTTGGCATCATATTGTTTAAAAAAAAAACAAGGAAATTATTCCATTGGACCACATTTCACAGTGTAGTGCCAGTTATTTTAAGTGCCATTGCAAGATAAGCATCTGGATGCAAATCTTCTTACACAACTCACTTCCGCCTTGGTCACAGGCCTAAACATGCAATTTAACAGGACTAAGATATACACCTAAATGCCGCTTCTGACCTACATTTCCTAAAACAAACAGCAAATGACAGAAAGTGCTTCGACCAGTTACTGACAGAACAGTTCACTTCCAAAGAAAATGTCTTGAAAGGAGTCTGGAAGCGGTGAAGCAATACAATGTTTCCTTCAGGTTACTGTTGGTGGCTGTTGTGGCTTGTCCATGTTGCAACCTGAGGAGGGCCAGGACAAGAGTGTCAAATCAACAGCGGTGACGTGGGCTCCAGTTCTGCTGAAACCAAATCTGATGGCAGCAATCACTAACTAGTCTGGCAGGGAACGACGGTGGAGATTGACTTGAATTGCTGTACATTCGTGGAGTTTTGTGACATATTTTTTTTTAAAGGAGTTGTTGTGTTTTGTTGTTGTTGTTTTTTTCAGAGGTGTACGGGATCAAGCTCCTAACATCATGGATATGGATATGCACCCACAAGGACGGCAAGAAGGCGTGCCAGTATTTCAACCTCAGGTAACACCGCACACAGACTCACACAAACACAAGCTGGGAAGTTCTCAGATCATTTTCTGTCCATTGTTGGTTCTTTTGTTCTTCTGGATCTTGGCCATACAAAAGCCAGGCTACTGTGAAGAAGCTGCAAAGTATTTCAGTTTACACACGTATGTTTATAAAGTTGCTGTATTTCAGGTAAAGCCAACCATATTCTTTGGGGTTTTTTTTGTCGTTAGATATGAACCTATTGCAGAGAAATCCCATAAATTAGAGGCACAGTGCTCTTTCAATCAGATTAAGTTACACTCAATTTTAAATTATTTAATGAGTTCATTGGTTCAAAATGGCTTCCAGTAGTCTGCTTGCCTGAAAAAGATCACAAGTTCATAGAAAACAGATGGATGTGTGTTTGAAGAGGAGCAAACGAAACACTTCAGCTTGCTATTTAAAAGCTGTTCAGCTGCGGTACAACCACACAAACATTTTATAAGATCCTAGGTTTTTAAAGGGACAGTTCAGGTTTTTTTAAGTGGCATCAACTACAGTATCTTGTCTGCATTATATAACTTTTTTAGGGTCTAACATTTAGTGACAGGGAGGACACAGCAAAAGTAGCGGAGTGCGACGTTATTACACAATGTTTCTCCAAAACGAAAGGAAGGACATGACAAAAAGATTGTCAGGAAGTCTCTAGAGTGGCTGACGGTAAAACTGAAGGAGCTGCAGGAATTTATGGTCAGTTCTTGGTTGGTTTCTGCAAGCTGTTGTGCTGAGGAGTATGGATTAAAAAAACAACAACTTTGTTACCATTAAAACATCCAGGCCTGGCTCAAATCTGCCCCAAACCTGATGAAACCAGACTTGAATTTATAGTCACGAAGCCCAAAAAAGGAATGGGTTCCTTTTTTTGGCATCACGTCTATACGTAAAACCAGCGTTGTACAGTCATGATGTACAACGTTGGTTAGATTGTATGTGAAATCATTCCCACACTGAAACACCGTGCTGGTAATATCAAGAAATTTGGTGCAGCAGAGTTACTGAGGAGATGGTTTACGTCCATAATTAGACATGTTCAGCGGTGGTGCTCCTTCTATGCATGTAACAAAGATGCCACAGATTGGTCAGAGGTTAGTGTTGGCCCTAATTTTCCCTCGATTGACCTTGATCATCATGTAAATTTGGTTTTTTCTACATTTCCGTATTCAAAATATGTGTTAAAATTAAGAGCCTTGTTAGTAAACCTGTAAACATGATAGGCTTTTCTTAGATTTTATTAAAAAAAAAGTTTAGGGAAATGAGTTTTAATGCCTAAATGAGGAGGAGCTTTTAATTCCTTCTTTTCTTTTGGATTCAAAGCTACTGCCTCAGTCAAAGAATGTTTTAACCTTTATTGTCCTTTTTAATATTTTGAACCTGCAGGCCAGACCTAAATGAAATTCAGATATTGGTATTGGCCAGGAAAAAATTGATTGGTGCATCTCTAATTCTAAGCTTGCTGCACTGGTAATGAACCGACATTAGTTTGCAGCGTTTATCCTTTGTTGCTTTATGATTAGGTGCTCCTCCTGCCATTTAGATGGCATTTTAAACATGAAATAAGCCATTTTTTTTCTCCTCTGGATCAGTGGAGATGCACCATTCAGTCTCATCTTGCCACGCACCACTGTAGCCTGCTTGGGAGATAAACGGCGGCGGATGAATGTTGAGTTGTTGGTATTGATCAGAGCTCAGGAGGTTGGCAGAGCTTGGCCTTCCTGCGCGCCTCTTTCTGTTCGATACAACTCAAGCTTGCTCTGTGCAGATGTGGTCATAGTTGGGTTTTAATACCGCCCTCGAACATCAGGCGCATTGATTTCTTTACAGGAGGATGTTTTTGCCTCCATAAGTATTGAATAGACTTTAAACAAAGAGGTTCATCCATATGCCCCAGAGTACACGTGGGCTCTTTTTGGGGAAAAAAAACAGCAGCTCACTAAAAATAGGCCAGTGCTTGGTTGTTGTTTTTCCTGCGTATGCAAGGGCATGGCAACATTAACACTAGAATTGCCGAGGGAGTTCATTTATTTTAAGATTTGTAATTGCAAAATTAAGGATAATTGGGTTGCACACAGAAGAACTACAGATAAAAGCTCTAATAATTAATTTGACTTTGGCAACACTCCCCCTACGCAAACACCAAAACAGGGGATTTTTTTCCCTTACTGATCTCCCTGCAGTTGATTATGGTTTATTGTTCTGGCTTAATGATTTCGCTCCCCGGTTTTCAATCTATTTCTAGCAGTTTACATCAGTGTTAATTCTAGACTAACTTGTTTTTTTTTTCTTTGGGTTTGAGAAGCACAGTGAACTTTCTCTGTTGCATCATGTTTTTTTTTTTCCACTCACACAGAGCAAGTTTGAACCGATTTCACATTTATTGGGAGATGGAGAGGGGGAGAGAGACAGAGAGAGAGAGAGAGAGAAAAAGTTAGATTATGATGATGATTGTCTAAGCAGCATCCAGATGGCTGCCTTTCAACAAGTCCTGTATCTGTTTCACACTTTCCTAAGGTTCAGTTTTCTTGGCAGCCAAGAAAAAAAAGAGGAGAAAAAATCCCACCAGCCTCCTCCTGAAGAAATCTGAATTGTATATGTGATGAAGGATACTCCATATCGCTTGCAATATAATTTCTCTTGGTCCCGGAGGTATGATGCATATGCATTAGTTAAACGGGATGAGCCGCTAAGATGTGCATTTTTAATGGTGCATTTGCTCTTGAGTGAGTGGGAGGGTTTCTGAGAAGGCCCCCTCAGATCAGATTTCAGCCGTCACTGCACAGTTTGACAGACACTGATCTGACTGGAAGGAAGCGCCGAGACAAGGCGGCGTGGTTGTGGAAGCCGATTGGAGAGGAGAAGAATGAGAAGCACCTTTGGGGTGATTCCTGCTGGTTTCGCTGCCTGGCTCACTGGCTGACTGGCTGAGGATGAATATTGCATGGTGCCCGCTCAAGGGGGCTGGTGACTGGTGAAGGAGGGAGCTATCCCCTCCCTTGCTGCCAGTTGCTGTACACATCTCTTCCTGTTTGCTCCCCCTCTTTGTCACTTGCATTCAATCCAAACTAGTTTGCTGGATGATGTGTTCTGTGAAGATGGATGTAATGTGAAATTTGAAAGCTTTCTTTTGCCGTTTACAAACGTATCATCCAGCGGCTTGTAGTCCTACACACTCATTTGAGTTCAGTAAAAATCAGATGCCGGTTTGAACATATATGTCAATGCATAGATGGGGATAATCAAGTAATTACCTTAACTTTATATTAAATGAAAATTAGATAACGTAACAGAAGCTATAGAGCATTTTTTGTGCTTTCAGTGTTGCAGTCCCTATAATGAAAAATTATAAGGTGTCAAAATCTGAACCTCGAACCAAATTGAAAATCCGTTTTGGTTCTCGTCCCGCAAGAAAAAATTAGGATTTTGTGGCTGAATATGAACTGTTAATTAATAAGAAAGTAACCTTGTAACGCAGTTGCTGCTCGAATTGGAAATCGTGTATTATTTACTTTACGGTTTGGAGATTTTATTTTGTATTTTCCCCAAAGCAGATGTGTTTTAGTTTGCAAAAGTGTCTCTTCCCGTCTGACTCATGGATTTCCCATGAAATTACTGCGTAGTGCCGACCAAGATAGAGCAGTGGACTTCCTTGTTCGGAGCTACGAAGTCCGGCTGCAGAAAACCACAAGCCGGTCTGCCCGGCCCCATTCACTTCAAACAGATCTAATTGCTACGATGTGTGTTAATAATTATCTAATAATTAATAATATCTAGTCTCTTGGGGTGCATTCTTAAAAGATTGACGTTTCATTTCTGCGTGGTCAGTTGACCCATTCATATAAAAATAAGACTCTGATGTCGGGCAAAGTAAAGTACCTGGCCATGACACAGATGAACACAGGGAATTCCACCAGCATTGTTGTCAGCATACTCACATGAAGCTGAAGAGGAGTACATCAAACATGCAGTTCCTTATACTTACAGAAATTCATAGCCTACAAAATCATCTTAATTTCATCTGGTGGAGACTCGCATAATGCGTGTTTCTCAAAACATGCATATCATACATAAACACCATAAAACTGGGTAAGCGTTAGCTGCCAATGACGTTAAAGTTTACATCGGCTTTGTAGCTGAGAGATTCTTTTAAAACATGGTTAGAGATTTATAAAACCTTTTTATTCTGTGTGTGAAATGCAAAATAGTGCTTTTAGGCTGGTCTTAGATTAGGACAAGCATGAAAGCACAATGAATACTTGTCACGCCCGAATTATAGTATTATACACAGATTAGATTCTTGTCCCGTCGCTTGAGCTGGATAGCTTGTTATATCTTTCATTGACATGTTAAGTTTTTTTTTCCTTTTGTTTAGCCACGGTTTAAAAAAAAAAAGTGCAGTATTTAACATTGTGAGTAAAAATGGCTTAAACATATTTTTAAGCCTGAGTAGGGCTGCGTGGTATATGCAATAGATGGTAGAAACGATATGAATTTGGCCTGCGGTAGAGATTTGCGGTCTATCGCCCTATCATCGGTTATGTCATTGCACCTGCCTAAACATGGTTACAAGCATAGAGACAGCTGAGCTGAAGGAGTTGGTTAAAAAAATGTTGCTACGTCAGCGATTTGGACTTGGTTCAGGTTCACTAGATCGGATGTTTAACAAAAAACGTACTTTGCAAGACGTGTCAAGTGACGGTGACAGCAAACAAAGGCAATACGAGCAATTTGCTTTACCATTCGAAGATGAAACACATGCTCAAGTATGCCGAGTGCCAGAGGCTGCGCTTGGCTCAAATACCTGTGCAGTTACGCAACATGGGTCGAACCAAAAAGTGTTTCCCAGCTACCAACAGCAGACCTCAGTTGCACAGATATTTGCAGAGTATGGCTTATGACCAAAAGAGCAAGCGATGGAGGGACGTAATGAGCCATGACAATGTACTTTACGTGGTCCCTTTCCATACAGTGGAGCGCAGCGGGTATATAGACGGGCTTCTCGCCAGCACACTTCAGCGTAATGGACCGTTACGCTGAAAGTTGTCAAAGTTACGCTGGAATTAGACCGTTACGGTCAGTGTGACACGGATGTTTGAGAGCAACAGAGAAAAGTCAGCAAAGCTGTTGAACGTGCATCAGCTCAGCTATAAACCTATAAAATAGCTCTTATTAGCTTGATGAACAGCCCCCTTCGAGCTGCACAACGAAACGCTTCGCTGTGGGAATGCAACCAGAGGAGTAGCGGAACAACACACCAGCACGCAGCAGTCTCCTCAGACACAAACACACGCGCCGCCGCCAGCAGCAGCCGTCCACTGAAAAGAAATCCTGGTGACCACCCTGAAAGAGATGGTTAAAATGTGGACATGACTTACAGGACTATTTCTTTTACCTGCTTTTAGTGACATTTAAGGACTAATTAATTATTATAATAATAATAATACGCAGCATAGAGTGTTGTGTTTCATTATGACTACTGTTTTCTGCTAAATAAATGCTCTTATATTATCTTTGCTTTGTATGAACATTTTCAACCTTTAAGTTTATATTGCGATATATATATATACCGTTACCGTGGAGGGATTTGATTTATACCGTGATATGAAATTTAGGTCATAACATCCAGCGCTAGCTTGAAGATGTTATTTAAATTCTTTTTAAATGAGAGGACACTCTACAAGTCTACAGATTTTATAAATGAACATTTTCTAAAGCAAAGTTTCCACCTTAAAATAACAGCTTCTTGTACATATTTGCATTTTAAATTTCGTCTCCTTTGTGGCGGTCGGACATGCAGTTGCTTCTCTGTCTGCCCATATAAGGCAGCCCCTCTCTGCTGCTGCTGGACTTTATGTGGCAGCTACTGGCACTGCTGGGCTGTCACATCACACCCTCTCCCCTCTGGTGCTTGTCCCTCACCACCCCCTCCATATTTCACTCTTGTGCATCCCCTCTTCCACTCTCCATGTGTCTTGTCAGTTGTGTTTGGCAATGGTGTCATTATTGGGCAGCTCGTATCACACTTCTACAATGAGCTGTCTGTCTGCTCCCTCTCTGTCTGTCTCTCTCTCTCTCTACTACTGTCCCCCCTCTCCATCAGTTCCCCTGCCTCTAACTTACCCATGGCGCTTTTGTGTATCCTGTCCCTCACAGACGTTACCCACAATGCTTAGCACAACCTGCCACTTTATCGTCATCCACGGCTGCTTGTCCCCATCTCGAACCAGAACTATGTGAGAAGAGTATGTACATCTCACGATGCAAACCGGAGATTTAAGACAACAAAAAGTTTTAGAAAAATTGTATCGCTCCCCATCAGAGGTCCTGCTCTGTCCAAAGCACCAGCTTCAAAAGACAGAAGGTCTCTGTTTAAAACCTAAGACTCTTCATTCAAGCTTTAGGGTCGTATGCAGGCTTCAGTCTTAAGTTTCATCAAGTCACTCCACCTTCATAGTGACTAATAGTTATTATTTTAGATTAATTTTACATAAACAGACATGATATTAAATCATTATATTTTCCCCAATAATCAAAGCTATACTATTCATATATTTCTTGGCTGAAAAATTTGTTTGGTTGTTAAAATTTGATTTATTTAGATATTCATGTTATCTACATAATTAAATGCAATGAAAGTGGGATGTAGTAAAAATGGGTTTCTGTATGAACACACGCAGACAACTAATCAGTCAAACGCAGTGCAGAAATAGCCAAATATTACCTTACAGACCGCATCTCTAATCTGTGAATTTGTAACAGCTTAAAAAAAAACAACGATACTGTTGGTACGTATCATTCAATTAGGCTCCGCTCTCCAGCTCTTAACTTGAAGTACTCCCATACGTCCTTAAATCCCAAACTTTTACAACCCTCCTCATTAGGGAGTAATCAGACATCCCGTCCGCCATGTTTGTTTTGAAAAGACAGAGTTAGCCAATAAAAGTCACAAACTTCAGACTCGTTTAAAGGTACAGACACATACTCACACATACTGCAGGGAAAAGATTCACTCCACGCACAGAACTTTGAAGGAGATTCATGTAATTTTTGGTGAAAATTATGTGTCAGCAAGTTTTATAGTCAACGTCATTGATGACGTCAACGAGTCGCTCCAGCCCTAATTTCTATGTGGGATGAAATGTGACCCAAGGAAAACACCGATAAGAACAGCAATCTTAGATTTTGGCTAGCTTCACCTTTTTACGGACTCACTGCACATCCTTGTCATAGCTATGGTCTGTTGCTCGCTTGATCTTCAGTTTATCGTCACCCTTGAAAACATGAGATAAAAGATTGTTCATGTGACACGAGTCGTACCCTGCCTCAAGTTTTTGTTTGTTTCCATCGTTGGTTGTCACTCATAAATTTGAAGAAGTACAACAGTAAACCAATAAATTCCTTTTAGTTTTCCACAGTTGATGAATTTATTTTTGACTTAAATTTAAACTTCATCCATAAATGCTGTCTGTTGGAAATAAAATAAAAAATAAATAAAAGGAAGTACCCGATAA
Organism: Fundulus diaphanus; assembly: GCA_037039145.1. Classification (NCBI taxonomy): domain Eukaryota; kingdom Metazoa; phylum Chordata; class Actinopteri; order Cyprinodontiformes; family Fundulidae; genus Fundulus; species Fundulus diaphanus. The sequence continues at coordinate 12,931,229 of CM073128.1, read as the reverse complement.
CCAGCTGTCCCCAGAAAGCTTGTTTTATCCTGTTGTCAAGCTTTATGACCGTCAAGTTCTACTAATTATTTATCTATTGTAAATCCTTAAAGATCCTGAAGGCATATAGCACTATTTTTTTCTTTCCCCAAGCCTTTTTAGTGTGTTTAGGGAATGTAGGTCTAGATTAGTACGAGTTGCCTCTCCAGTTCCTCACTTTAAAGCTCCAGCTGTATAGACACATTTGTTCCTAGGAACAAAAGCTGTTCCCGTAAAAAGCTTTGAAAAGGCCTATTTTAGATCCGACATGTATCCTAATATAAACAAATATGTTTCTTTATTTTCTGGTCATATATTTTTGGCTGCTAGCTAAAAATTTCACAGTTTTTGCATTTTTTCCCCCAGGATGTTATGATACTGAAACAGATCTGTGCCACCATTGATATTCAGTAATGTGTGTGTATGACTGTAAACTTCAAATGAGTTTGATTATCACAATAAATAGTAATTCTTATCATGATATAAAGTTTTCTCAAGAAAGCTAAACAATGTAATAATTGCCCATTCCTAACTGGCTTCGTTAAAGCGGAGGAAAAAGTTTACAGTGGTTTTTGGGAAGCTGACGTTTTTTCCCTTTATGATCTTGAGTATTTTATTAATCTCACACAATATAAAATATAATGATGCATCAAAACTAATGTTTCTGCAAACACTGACTTATCTCAGGGAAATGTTAAAATGTGTTTGTTTCAGTTTTTTCACAATATATAATTTGCATAAAGCTTAGCATACTCAAAAATGCAGATCATAATCGCATGATTATTTCAGGCTTTCTGTTGGGCAAATGGATGAAACATGCATAGAGAAAACAAACTATGCAAAACTGTGCTTGTGGCTTAACATTAGTGCTCGGGGTTGCAAGCACAATTCCTCACTCTTAAACCCAGTTCTGTGTTAGTGATGCCTAAAAGGTCGCTCCCAGACTGATGTAAACACTTCCATTCAGTTCATGCGTTTGGTTTCACATGCATAACTTATTTCCATATTCGGGACTTTGTAAACACATTGTGCCAAGGAATCTGCACCAAAATATGCCACAAACTCTGATTGCTGCCTGCTAAGCGGGTATTAATGTTAGACCTGTAAGCAACCATTTATCCTTTATCTCTACCAACACTTCCAGCTAACGCACGGACCGAAATCCTAGAAAAAAAGACAATGCTCTGTGTAACCGTCTGCTTCTGATTCATCCAGACTCTGACCCCTGCCTCATTCGGGGTCATTACGCTGTTTCCCTTTTTATATGTCTGTAACCGTGTGTGTGTGTGTGTGTGTGTGTCTGCGCGCGCTTGCTGTGGCCTTGTCTTTCAGCTCGAAGCTTCTGATTGTGTGACGCTCGTGTGCGACAGATGAGACGGCCCGTCACTCAGGCCCGGCCTGGCTGCCCTTTGAAGGCCAGGCCAGGGGGCGAAGAGGTGCCGCAAATGGCCTGTGAAGTTTACATACACTGCCCACTGCTAAACAGATTAGCTCTAATGAAGTGTCTAATGTCGGGGCCGCTGGCTGACATAATCCTGCCTGGCAGCTCGGCCCCTTGGCTGCCAGAAAAGCCGCCCTCCCTCCAGCCCTCTCTTCCGCCCTCGCATGGCCTCTGCTGCCACCCAGGGCGACTCCACGCGGGGAGGTGCCCACTGTTAATCAGGCTGGACAGTGTGCGATCTGACATGCAAATGTAGGTCATTGCATATGTAAATGTGTGATTACGAAGCTGGCATGCCAAGACACATTAGCGAGACTGTGCTCTCAGCAGGCGGTTGTCACAGCGCTTTAGAGGCTCATGCTAACATTTGTCAAGCTACCACGCAGCGAATGAAAGCAATGCCCTCTTGTCCTCTCTTTCTTGTTCTTGCGTTCTCCATCCTTTCTTTGAATTCATAATTCTTGATCTCTGTCCTCTATAGAAACCTTTAAATATTCCTAAAACTTACTGTCAAGTAACGCTGCTGTTTGGTTGTGATCATCAATCCATGCAAATTAGTTTTCCATTTCTTATTGGACGTTTTAATTTAAAACGAAACTTTCTATTTTATATTTATTTTATTTCATGTACAGCAAAGGGGGTGAATTATAGTTGTTTTGTAGATGTAATGTTGAGTTCAGCAGAGGCTTGTGAAGCGGCGTCTGATTCCGGCTGTCAGTGACTCTTACACAGCGTGGAATGATGGTGGTGTCATGCTGAAAAATGCACACACCTCGGCGGTGTTAATTGGACACGGCATCTGATTGGTTCACGCCTTCTGATTTGGCTGTCAACTTTAAAAAAAACCCAACAACAATGCAATGTTTGCCCCTCCTTTCCCCATCCTGTCTGCCAGCACATTATAAACTTCTCATATTGTTACATTCCTAGTATGGACTTATGGTAACTTTGTCGAAATCCTAAACACAAGCAAATCAGACGAATGTAATTACTCTCCTTGTTGGACGCGGTTAATTTTGGACCCCCTCCTCCCCCCCGTCTCCTGCCCCTGAGCTGCTCCCACGGCCAAGCTGCCAGAAGAACTGGTGACATGTGGCATTCTGATATCTGTCACCTTGTGTTTGCTCCCACCGACGCCTTTTTACGATTTAACTAAAAGGCTGGAAAGGTCACGCTGTGTGCTCAGTGCAGTTTTCACACATTTCATCCGAGGGCTTATTCTAGTTTATTTCAGGTTTTTTTCCCCCCTTTTTAATTGGGATAGGTGAGTCTCTCGCTGTACAACAGCTCACGTGTTACAGCAAGATGAAAGTACAGAAAAACGCACATCTTGCGTTGCATTTAGGTCTTTTCCTCAATACTAACCACTGAGTCATTAATATTTATGTACAGCATAGTAAATACCGATAAACATACACTAAATTATTGCCAAGATATGAGACTGCCAATTAGCTTGATGCTAACTTATTCAAATTGCCATTGCCGGCCAACACGTTAGCCTCGTTCCTGTGTTTAAGGGACACAACTAAAAACTTTTACAAAAGACCATCCCAACCAGGTTGAACGTATAATACAGATGTTACTTACAGACATTTAAAAAAATTTTAGACATTTAAATAGACAAATAGAAACAGCACGACTCGCTCCAGGTTTTGTGTGAGGAAAAAGTAACTACGGCAACTCTACATGGACAATAGATGCACAAGCTGACGCAGCATAAATGGGCGGCACAACAACAACCATCTTTTGATGCATCAGTAACGGTCTCGTAAGTAAAACCAGGCTGATATTAACAACCGATGTTTACTAGAACTTCTGCCAGGCAATTACTAGCAGCAGTTTAGCACCAGAGCCACCTTTCTGAGCAGAATGGGTTTATTTGGTGCTACCACTACTACAACAAAGTTTGGTAATGACTGGCGTTTAATCCATCTTTTCGTGGATGTTTTTCCGTCTGCACAAAATGCATCAGAAAAGAAGATGAAGCCTCTTCCTGCACACAATGCTAACCCAGGCTTTAGCTGCATGTTTGTGGTCTTCTGAACGATCTGGTTTGTCTCTTGAAGTTGTTACTAGCTTGTGAGATTTATTAGATTATTGGCTTGGGACACTAGAGTCTGCTTAAGTGGGACAATCAAAATATTACAAGGCTTTTGCCAGTTCAGCAAGCTTAGAAATACAAGCCATAAACATGCTTTCTGAACTTTAAATGTCATACTTTGAAGTTCATTGAAATGGCTCACAGGATCTTTTCTGCTACAATTGTCTCAATGCTGCAGACTGTCATCATCTCCTGGGATATTTGGTCATTTACTAAGCAAAAGTACAGCCATTTGTTAAGTTTGTTAATGAACGCTGATTTAACATAAAAATAAATAAAATAAAGCTAGAAAGAACATGTCTGGTGCAGCTTGAGCAACACACTGGTCACAGAGCGCGGTGAAAACCATCACCTTCTGAACAGGTGTCTCTTGTGGTCGAGTTTTTTTCACAGCAAAATTATTGCCACATGCTTAAAAATTGTAACTTTAAAAATTTAGAAGTCATTTAATTTTTCTAACTTCTAATTTAATTTTTACGATTTTCAATGCGTGCAGCTTCATCAAGACATCAGGTCTCAGTTGCTAGAGACACCAGGCATTAGTTGTAAAGCAGATTTAATGTAACACAGCTGACAATCTTTTCGTTTTGTAAGAGTTGACATTTAACCATTAAAAAAGTAAAATCAACTGAAAATTAAGAGTACTACTATAACTAGTAGTAGTAGTTGTAGTATTAGCAATAATGATGATAATATCCACTCTTTTCACATTAACCTTTAATATGTGATGATAATATGGGAATATTCTTTTAGCACATTTTTACAAAACAATATTAATATTGATACCTGTGACAAATCTGTATGCTGTAATCATGGCACAGCTGTTTCATATCGTTACATTTCCTATTGCCGTTGCTCTCAACCTATGCGGTAAATGAACAAAATGTGTCTCTAAAGATGCAATCTTGGTGTTGGTAAAGGAGCTGTTTGGGTGCAGCTAACTGAAAATGACCAGAAGTGGATCTGAGACCTGAGGTGTGACCGCGGCGTTGGCCGGGTCCAATGAGTGACGGCTTCGTGCTGAAATACAGAAAAGAGATCAGAGAAATGATCGAGTTGTTTGATTGAATCATTCGAACATCTTTTAATTTTGCCTGTAAAAAATAAAAGCTGTGTGGTTTTTCATGCGTGGAAAAAGGAATGCGAGTGCTACGGCATCTGCTGACATGTTAAACTGAACAGGTGAACATGCGATTGTACCGCATACCATGAAATTAACATGCACTTAATTCAGCATTTATTAGAAGTCTGATCATGCGAATGTGGGACTCAAGACTGCTGAAACTGAAAAATATCTGCAGGTTTTGCACGATGCTTTTCTGCTGCCTGTTCATAGTTAGATCGACTATATCAAGCAGCAGGTTCACACCTATTCTGTGCATTACAAAATGGGCTAAATATTCAGTTTTTAGTCAGTAGGGTTGCATCTTCCGGTGGGAACGTTCTCATCCATAAACAACCCAGAGAAATCAGATTCCTCCACAGTTTCACCCTCATCCTGCAGCTCTCATCTTCTCTTCTTTTAGAAATGCCAGCTAAGCTGCACTTTAAGACTAATGTATGCCTCTCTGCCAGATATCCACGAGGATTTGCCGTACAGATTGGTCGGGTCGCAAAGTTTGTGTTCATAGACTGCGCGAATAACATGAACTGTATATGCACTTAAATGTTAATAGGTCTCCCCTGTCTTGCAGAAACCTCTGCAGCCAGATATGGGCCACAATACTTTGGCTAACTTCCAGATTGAGAAGAAGATTGGACGTGGCCAGTTCAGTGAGGTGTACCGAGCCAGGTACCTGTTAGACAACACGTCGGTGGCCTTAAAGAAAGTCCAGGTAAGCTGCGATAAATATAATTTTCAATATCGGTCGGAGTGTATATATTTAGCCAAAGTTCCCATTGTTTAAAGGTCACTGTTCATTTGCTCTGTCAACACCTTATGAGACATCCTGGAGTTGTAGAAAATAACAAATCCACCTGCTGCAATTGTTTCTCCACCCAGGAAGGGCTTTATATTGGCAATAGTAGTGAAATATGTGAAACTCTAACTTGCCAAGATTCAGTGAATTCATAGTCATCCGCTGACAGCTCTGGGGAGGTTTTAACTGTGGTGACAGTTTACAGAAGTTTTTTTTATTTTTTTTATTTGAAAAAGGTTGCCATAGATAATAAATCTGGAGAGTTTTGCGTCACCCAGAGGGAGAAAAACCCGTTCAATGTTTTTCTCTATTACAAAGGTAATTTGCTTTTCTTCTGACTGCAAAATGCAAAATTGGCACATCGCTAAGCTAAAGGCCAAATTTTGATGAACTACCCTAATAATCGGTACGACTACCATATCTAAACGGACTGGCTTGCGTTATTTTTAAGGGGGTTTGTACTACATGAGTCCGCAGTTAGATTCAGGCACGGTCTTGTAGTTTTCACTCACTTGTACACCCATAGAGACTCTCTGAACATATATACAGACAAACACCTTACACAGGGGTATGTGCATGTTACTCCGCTCTGAACACCTGTAGTCACTCCAGTGCCGCCCTCCAGATAACAGCAACCATGTTATGTTTTATCTTCTTAGTTATTTATTTATATATATATTTTTTTACCAGTTTATCTGCTTCTCTCAATCTTACATTTTTTGAATATGTCAAAACACCCTTCTGTCCCCCCTCCCCTTCTCCCCTTTTGATCTCTTGATAGATATTCGAATTGATGGATGCCAAAGCTCGGCAAGATTGCATCAAAGAGATAGATCTCCTTAAGGTAAAGAACCAGAGAAAAGGGAGACGGCGCCATGCGCTGTGCTCTGTTCTCTTAAGGTGCCTCAGCTGAGACCCACCACCACAGGAAAACAATTGATCTGCTCCAGACGCTGTGGATTTGTGTGTGTGTGTGTGTGTGTGTGTCTGTGTGTGTGTGTGTGTGTGTACTAGTGTGTCTTTCCTTGGATTGTTACAAATGCAGGGGGCTGTTGTGCACACAAATGGGAATATAAATGAGTATGCATGTGTGACTGTACAGTTTATTACCTTGTGTGTGTGTGTGTGTGTGTGTGTGTGTGTGTGCGTGAGTGTGTGTGTGTGTGAGTGTGAGTGAGTGAGGGGAAACAGAAGTATTACATCCCTCCAGGCTCCTATTGGCTCTTTTTTGAATGCCAGAACAATTGTCTTTTTTCTCAACTCTTTTTGAAATGTTTAAAGCCAAACAACAGCGCAGCGTCATGGAAATTTAACGACGTCTCTCATGTGTCTCCCCCTTTCTTCTTCCTTGCTTTGCCTTTTTCTATCTTCCAGTGAAGTGGTTTTATTTGTTAAACTACTTTTAACACGTGTCAACTGGGCTCCTCTTAAATACTAATGAACAATCTAATGACAGTTTTAATATCTCTGCCTGTCTAACAGATCCGACACGTCTGTCAAAAGTACTACTTTTTTCCCTAAAAGCCTTTTAGTTGTGAAACATGTTGACATTCACGTTGTAATTTTGTTTTGTTTTTTCAGTCTAAATGCTCACAAAAATAGTAATCACCCCAAAAATTATATTTATTAGAATTAATGAAGTTAATTAAGTTGATCATAGTGTGACTTCCAGGATGCAGAAAACATGAACAGAGGAGTCTACTGTAAAACCCTTAATATAGTGTTATTTTTTAATATATGGCTATGATCTAACAAGTATTGATTTTCCCTTGGTTAAAGCTCTTTGTAAGAATTTTTTTTCTTTTTTCTTTCCTGTTAAATAATTTTATTTTAACCGTAAGGCGATTCAAACTTTTAATTAGTTTCAATCTTTGATGTATATGACCCTTGGCTGCTGTTTGTAGACGTTCTCTGTGTACTGTTCTTTTTCTCTTTACCGTAATTGTCTATATTTTTGTTAATAAAGTTCTGAAACACACAAAAACAAGCAACTACGTTATGCTAAGCTAACATTAGCCCACACCATCAAGTCAAGCAGAAAACAGAATTTACCTCATATGATGGTATTTATTCAATGTATTTAGAAAATAGCATAGATCTTAAAGACTATACTTCGGGCATGGACTGTATATATGGCGGCTCCCTGTGACTGCAGACTTGAATTATCTTAAAATCACATGCTTCATGTTTAAATTCCACATCACACTTTGATTTAAGCTTTTATCCAGCAGTATTTTGGATTTTTGTCTTACTGACTGAATCTTTGCTCCTTCAAAAATCGAAAGGAGACAGTTTTACTGCTCTTTGGACTCTAGAGATCTTTAAATTCTGGTTAGGCTAGATCTGTGGTCCTTAAATTGGGTCTGGTTAACATGCTAATCAAAGTACTAAAACTGCTTTTTTCCCCACACAAACAGAAAAAAGCTACAAATACTAAATAAGGGTGCTTTAATGTAACGAATATACATTTATTAGGGGTGCAACACCACACGAGTGTCTGTACCGAAAATATTCGGTACAGCCCTGACAGTTTAAATTCCACATGTACCAAACAAATACAGTGTTGTTTAATACCTGAACACATGCAGAATGTTCATGTGCAGAAGTAAGTGCGCGATGCAACATTGCTCTAGTGCAGGCTTAAAACGTGACACAAAAAAACCACAGAGAGAACTCCTAGCTATCACTAAACGCTGCTGTTTACGATCATAATCCACTCTAGCTGCATTATCCATGCAGCTAGAGTGGACAATGTAAGGCGGACCGGATTTTGATACAGTGTTCACATTTTAGTCCAAATGTCAAAAGCTGTTAAATGTCCGTACACCGCACTGTTTTGAGTTCTGAAATCTGCAGATCATAAGAGCCGACCACTATTTGAACAGGTAAATATTCATATTTTGGATTTATATGTCCAGACTTTTGAAACAACGTTAGAAAAAGAGACATTTGAGTTTGGAAAAGTATGAACTTCTTAAAACTGTGGAAACGCTTTGACCTGAGGCTCTGGTCGCCCTCATGTCATTTGAAAAACGTGTTGCTTGAAGTGCTAAATTCATGAAGTAGTAAAAGAATGTTTTTGTGAGTTTAGTCTGCATTTAAATTGACTTTAACCCATAGAAAACATCCACTCCTTATCCGTGCAGGGTCGCGGCAGGACACTGGTGCCTATCTCTAGCGGTCATTGGGCGAACACATCCACAGAATTGGACACATTTTACTTGGGGAAAAACAGTCTATTCATTTACATTCAGAAAAATCTCAATACAATCATAGGGGAAAAGAAACTTAAAGCTGTTCTTTTAGACAAATAAATGACTAATCCTGATTTTAAATATTAAGTCGAGCTGACCTGCATTATGTGTAAAAAGAAAAACCAATATATAGGTGTCATTCAAACACTACATTAAAGCTCCAGGAGGTTCTGTGCGCCAGTCAATAAAACATGAAGACAGAACCCTGTTGAGAGCTATAGTTGGAGCAGTGGATCATTGAAGTGATTCTATTGGACAACAGATCTGTATTTCTGACCTCATAAAACAGGTCAGGGTTAAATGTCACCCTTCCAGATGGCATTTCTTCATATAATGCATCTGCTACATTTCTGTTTATCCCTTCTTGTTATAAGATTTATTTTCCTCTGTCCTCTTTTATACAGCTTTTGTCTCTACTTGTTCCTGGCTCCTCTTTCTCTGCTGTTTGGGCCAGTTGCTCTGTTTTTATATCCATCTCTCTCCGCTGTCTTTTCCCCTTGCCTCATTTCCCCTGTTCAGAGCTTTTCGTCCGCCTTTTTCATCCTGCAAGCTGATTGCTAGTGAACGTGGAAGTTATGCCTGGCTCCGCGCGCTGCCTAGCCAGCCTGATAATAAACGAGTGAATGTGAAAGAGACAGTCCTTCTGCCTTATCCTCCAGTAGACAGGCCAACAGCAGACACAGCTAAATCAGAATAATGAGAAGCGCACTGGCATGGGCCGACTGAATTGACACACACAGACGCCTGTGATCGCACACACACACACACACAGACATACTCAGTCATGGCCATCCAACAGTATGCCTATTTGTTTGTTTGTCTGTCTGTGTTTATGTCTGCTCATTCATCTGTATTTTCCTGCCTTGGCATGGGGATTTCAACTTGAGAATCTCACTTCTCACTATTCTCCTTTTGTCTATATTCTCTTTGAAACGGATGTTTCTTGGTGAAAAGGGCTCACCCTATTCCACTCTGCTAATTTTTCTTTCCATGTATAAAATCCTCTCACTTGTGGTTATTGTGATGTCTGAATTGTCTCCTGACTGATGATCTCCATTAATCAGCAGTGAAAGATTTAATAATGATACACTGTGAGTGTGTGTTTGTGTACACGCATGTCTGGGGTTTGCATCTAGATTAGATTATAGCAGTGCTTTACAGGGAAAAACAGGGAACTGACATGCACCAGCTACTCTAAACCTTACACAAACACATCTGAAAATCTTCTCCTTTGGCTTTTTATTTGATTCTTGTTCTTTGTGATTCTCAAAATTTTTATTGTATAATTGTTATTTTCCGTTATTTTCTGAGAGGGCAAATATCGTGCTTTAAGGCCATAAAACCTATAAATATTGAATGTAAGAAACAAAAATAAATCGGCATTGACCCTTAAATTTTTTTCCAAAACGGATAAGTCAGTAGCCTCTGTAGCGTTACCTTTCCTGCAAACAGGAAGTGCTTTCCAAATGTTGATGATGATATGTCCTCTGGATCCACACTGTCCAATGGACACAAACCGATTTCCTGATTAAAAACCTTTTTAACAGAATCACAGGAAATTACATAAGTTGGAACTTTTGCTACAGAGATCATCTATCCATGGATTATGGGTGAATTTGGACAGATAGGGGAGCAAACAGCCATATCGCCAAGGCAAGAGCAACTGCAGATGGGATTACAGAGTTAAAATTGAGTGACAGATGGTGAGCTATATAACTGTAATGCGGTCACACTATTGTGAGAAAAATCTGATTATGTGGAGAAAAGTGAGCCTTGCAAAAGTGCTGCAAGGCTCACTAATAAACCGTACTGTAGTGATGCAGGCACCTGCTCCTCAGAGTAATAATGCCGGTCAGAACTGGAGCAGAAATGTTAGTTAAAAAAAAAATGCATCCAGAATTTACGTTTTTGTCTCGGCGAGCTATTTCAAACTGTGGTGAATCACAAACACAATGGGTTCCTGACATGGCGCTTCTAAATCCATGAGTGGGCTATTCCTCTTAGAGAACATTTCTCCTGACTTCCACTCCTCAATAGTTAAATTACCACATAAAGCTTCACTTTAAGTACTTAAATTGAACCTGAAGAATTGACTATTGCTACTTTTGTCCTGCGTTGACATTGTATTCTGCTAGTTTGCCCAAGATTTGTGTTACAAACATTGAAGCAATCACTCTCCTCCAGCTGCCATGTGCTCGCTAGTTTTCTTTCACACTTTCTTCTTTTTTTAATTTTTCATAGAAGTTAATGTATGTATCTTGCGCTACAAACCTGAATTCAGTTAAAAACTGCACAGTTGTAAAAAGATGTTTTTTAATTGATAAAAAATATGCCATGCAGTCCTTGAATGTAATTTTTGCACTGCATCCGTAATACAGCCTGTTTTTGCATCATTTTAATTGACTTTCTTTTTATTTTAAGATATAACTAAAACCAGTTGGGTTCATATTTCCTTTTGGCCCGTGAAACCACGGACAACTATAGTAATTTAATTTACTGGCATGTCTACTTTTGTGCCATCAGTTTGCATTAGTCTCTCTCGTCTTCTTGTTTGAAACACATCACCAGCTAAACAAATGTATCACAGTCTTGCATGATTAAGTAATTACACACACTGTTGGGTCTCAGCCAGCATGTATAATTACATAATCATGCAATGCTCTATGTGATATTTCCCTATGACTGATTGTTGTATTGCAGTTAGGTCCCATCCATCATTTACATAAACATCTGCATGTTAACATATCTTTTCATTTCTCTGTATCTTTCGCCCGAGGTCCAAGTTGTGGAGGAGCGGTGGGTTGTGGTGGGCTGACGAGTTGTGGGGGGGGGGGGGGGGGGGCTTGTCATCACTCTCTGGCTGTGCTACGTTGTGGAGCTGTGCAGAACTGCCACTCTGAGCCAAAAATACATCTGGCAAGGAAGGATAAGGGAGGGAGAAAGGGAAGATGGAGACGTGAGGAAGAGACAGAGAGAGAGCGAATGAGGAAGAGGGTTGCAGGAGGATGCAGGGATGGAGTTGGAGAGTGTACTGTGGCGTACTGTACTCCACTGTGCTCTCCTTTTCCCCTCTTCTCGGCATCATCCAGAGCATGAACATTTCTTTAATCACAGCAGAGGAGGCTTAGCAGAGCCGAACGGAGGACGCGTGTCACACCCCTCCGTCTGCTCACATCACGGCTCCAACTATCCACATATCAGCGTCTCTCTGCTTTCCCTTCCCCCTATCTACCAACTCGGCTTACCTTATCCCTCTCCCATCCTGTTTTCCATCCACGCCTTTGTTCTTTTCCCCCCAGCTCCTCAACCTTGCCCTGTCTGCGTTCCTTCTCCTCCTCTGTGTCACTGTGTCATTTCTATCTTTTCCGTCAGCATTCCTCTTCCTCTCCCCGCGTCTCTTGCTCGGGTTAGAAAGAAAGTTTTTGTTTACTACAGGGAATGCTGTTCCTGCCTTATTGACCATCCAGCAGGAAGGAATCTCCGCTAGAGATGAGCCAACGACGCTAGCTTTTTTTTTTTTTTTTTTTTTGACTGCCAGCCATGTCAGCCTGTCACGCTTGTGTGTGTTTTTGTGTGTCTGTGTGTCTCACACACATGGGTTGTTGTCATCATAGACAGGGGTTTGTTGTGACATGTCATCCAGCTTTGTCACACTTGAGGACAAAACCTTCTCATTATATCCCCACGTACCAAATGTATTTTGTTTGCATGGTTTCAGCCATTTCTATTTTAATTGGTGGTGAGAGTACAGTGAGTTGCACAAAGCACACACCTTTGCTGTGCGTAATCTTGTTTTGAAGATTTCGGCAGAACAGACAGAAAGTGGTGAAAGTGACCAGGGATGCCTAGCTGACAAATGTCACCAACATTTCTTCTGTGTACTTCATTTCTTTCCCGCTGACAAGCTGACTTTCTTTCCCCCTCCTTCCAACAGCAATTGAATCACCCCAATGTGATAAAGTACCACGCATCTTTTATTGAGGACAATGAGCTGAACATAGTTCTGGAGTTAGCTGATGCTGGGGATCTCTCCCGCATGATCAAGGTAAGCAACTCTGCTCAGCAGCTCCACTTGCGGTTTACAGGCTTGCAGAAATAAGAGTCGATAGGTGCTAAAACACCTTGAACTTCCATCCAGTATGTTATGCACTACTTTGCAAAGCACTAATGTCAGTGTACTGATTATATAAAAATGTAATGTGACAGACCAACACAAAGTAGCTAATTATTTTGGGAGTGGAAGGCAACAGCTTAATAGTTTTTCCAACATGAAAAACGTATGTCTTTCATTCATTCTGATACCCTTAAATAAAATCTATGGTAACCAAGCCCCTTCAGCACTTACTTTATTAGTAAAAGAGTCCATATGAGCGTAATTTAACTCCAACAAGTCTGATAAGGCCTTAAAGGTTTGTTAGAGAACATTATTGCAAAAACGGCCCCATGAAGTCCAGGAAACACGGCAGTCGTAGTGGAGAAGTTTAAAAAAAATATCCCAAGCTTTAAACATGTAACAGGGCGCTGCTATTCATGCCACCATCTGAAAATATAAACAATATGGCACAAGTTCAAACCTTTTGTGATTGACCCCATTTTTACATTTATGGTTTTATTCATTTGTTTCTTTTAATTTTCTTAATTGGATATGTATATATTTTTTGCTTATTGATGATACCAAGTTAAGGTTTTTGATCATAATACTGTTTTAAGTGTTGTAAGTGTGGGATTACATGTCCTCTTTACAGCTGAAGTGTGTTCAGCCAGAGCTTAATTGGGCTCTGGTTTAAGCACTCAACTAGTACCATCCCCTGTATGCTGATTGGTCAGTTAGTTTATGTGTAAACAAGTGACTGTTTTTTTTTATTCAGGATTGTACTTCTTTTTTAAATAGAACAAGTGTGGTGATTTGTGATGAACCTAAAGAAAGCCACAAGCCAAAATGCGTTGGTCTGCTAATAAAGTTTGCTCGTCATACTTCAAGTGTCGCTGAAGTTTTCATCTTACCAGTTCGTTGACCCTCTTCATGCATCTTGGAAGTTGGTGAAGTTGTGCCAAAAACGTTTGGATCTGACAAGTACAGACCTACAGAGGCCTGATTGTCCACTTCAACTGAGATGCTGGGCAAGGAGCGCGTCACTCTGGGAGGCATCCGAGAGGCTCTTAGTTCTGGAGGATCTACAGAGATCTATTGAAATGATAGTTATTAGTTGTTCACGCTATAAATGTGGCTTTCAAGGCAGAGCAAAAAGAAGTCCATTGTTGGGGAAAAGAAGTAATGAAAAGTCTATAATTTATAGGGTGCTAACGGTGCAGGTATTCATGCTGAAAATATCCGGTAGAGTCTTTTTGTTGACATGTACGCACATGCATCGAACAAATACAGGTAGTTTTATACCCAAACACACACGCAATGTTTACATGCTGAACGAAGCGCACAAGCTCAGTAGAGCAAAAAGTGACACCGAAACAAAACTTAGTCTTACTCTGCTGCTTGGTAACATTAATGTTTCTGGTGGAGAATGAATGGTGGACGGAAGCAAAACTTAATTTTAGCGTACGTGTCTTTCAACAGCAGTAAAGTATGCAGCTCACTGAACTGAAATACTCACATCAAACAACAACAAGCTGAATGTGAACATCGCTGGTACTGGAAAAAAAACTGCTGACATCCAATAGGCCACCTGTTGCATCCAAGCAGCCCAAACTCCATGCATTTAAAAAAAGATGCTAGTTGAAGGTATCCCCATTGAGAGGGGGTCAACCCTACAGCGTGTCGTGTTGAAGAATTTCGTGTGTGTGTGTGTGTGTGTGTGTGTGTGTGTGTGTGTGTGTAGGGTAAAGGACTACAAATAGTATAGTTGTTTCTCTGTCATTTCCAGTATGAATCCCAGTTAGATTTCACTCAACGTTGTGGAATCACGTTTTACCCTTCAATGTAAATTTGTGACACTGGATTTTATTCTTTCCGTTTCCTTTTTTGCTGTGTACCTATGTTTCTCTTTAATAAAGCGAACTAACGCAATCAAAGGATATTCATTTCTTCAAACGACTACTCAAAGTCCCAACCTAAGTCCCATTGAGAATCATTGGCAAAACCTGGAAAATTGATGTTTACAGATGCTCTCCATCCAAATGGTCTCAGCTTGAGCTACTTACTGGGCAGGAAATTTGGTCTCTAGATGTGTAAAGCTGGTAGAAACAGATCTGCAGTCCTGCAGATGTAATTCCAGTGAAAGGTAGAGCTGCAAAGTGTGGATTCAAGGGTGCTGAATACAAATTGGAGATAAAAAAAGGAAAATGTGTGGTATTTTCCTTCGTTTTCACTATTATGGTCTACTTCGTGCTGGTTTGTCATATAATATCCCAACAAAATAATTGAAGTCATGGTTGTAATGTGAGAAAATGTGCAAAAGGTTCAGCAGTATAAACAACTTTGTAAAGCACAATATCTAACTGTAATCAAACATGACTCTACATCAAAACATGGAGCGAAATCAAAAGCATTTACCACAATGAGTGTAACTCACAAAGTTGCTATTAACCACTTTCATACACTATTATTATGCAAAAGCAATTTTTTTCCCCCAAATCTAAATTCTGAGAGGCAAAGCCAGATTTAAATTATACCCAGTTCGACTCTTTATGATGCTCTGGTACAGCTGCGTGCACGCACAAGCAGAAACTGCCAGTGAATCCTTTGATAAATGAAGGCATGACTGCAGAAGGCTTGTGGTTTGTGGTTATTTTATAGGGGTTTGACATCCTGGACACTGAGTCTTAATCATCCCTTCATACTGGAACACACTAATATATAAGGCCTCCTGCAAGCGTCTTTCATCTTGCTAGAATGTGTTTACATCTGCCAAGGCTGTGAAAGAGACATTGTTAAAAACCTAGAACTGTTAGTGGAAATAAAGTTCAAGCGTCTGTTGGATGTAGAGGGTACTTGGATGAATTTGAGCTGAAATAATTGCTGTTAAAGTTGTTAGTTGGAGCAGTAGCAATGTGGAATAAAATTCAACATCTAATCTCACTGTGGTTGTGTTAATTTCAAGATTTCTTAAGCAGAAGAAAATAAAAATCTGGGCTATTCAGCAGTGTTGTTTTTTTATTTCTTTTTTTAATCCACAGCTCACATTTCTTCTTTTTGACTACGAGTTAGACCGACACCCCAGTTATCATAAGAAAATCTGCCAGTAAAGCAAATTAGGAGCGTGTATGTAAAAAGCCTGGTCTTCTGCTATGCATAAATGATGCTGCAGCGTTGTATCAGCACAGCTCGACAAGCTGTTTGCAGTCATACTCAGCAGATCCACATCTGCACAGTTCAACATAGCAAATTAGGAGAGGCGAGGATTAGTGGTACAAGAGAGTGAACATGGCAGGCTTAGCACACACACACACACACACACACACACACCTTACTCATACATATAGTCTACTTTGTAAGCATAGAAGGTGCAGACACAAACATGGAGGCACAGATTCAAGCAAATGTTCAGAGTTGCATTTTACAAAGATGTAAGATGGCAGGTAACATGGAGGTAGGATAACAAACCACTAAGTGTCACTGCTATCTTAGCTAAGAGATGCTGAGAGTATTGGGGTTGTGTCATCAGCCGTATGTCTGCTGACAACACAAACTCTTAATATACATGCTACTTCTATGCACCATTTGTCTTCTGCACCGTTCTAATTGATTGTTTTTTCCAGTCTAACAGTGGCAGGCCAGATGTTTTTGCCAGACTTTAGTTACCCCTCCCCGGGCTGTAGTGTTCAGTAAACGCATTGATACAACACGACGTATTTTAAAAAAAGAACATCCTATTAAAATGTTTTGATTTTTTTATGCTTTTTTTTGATTTATTGTCCTGCAAACTGTATTTTTTTTCCCCTGTTCTCGCTGTCTCTTTCTTACTTTTCCGTTTTTCTCGGACCATCTCAGGATCTGGATGAAATCAGATGGTCCTTGATTTGCATGCACTTACAGAATATTGCATGTGCAGTGTTTGCTGTTAAAGGCGTAGAAAAGAGGGTGTTGGTGGGTGTCTATGTGCTCCCCCATTGACATCAAACGGTCCTCTGATATGGAAATGGGGGGCAAAGAAAGAATGGCTCCTTACTGGGGCTTTGTTTGGATGTAGGCCAAGGTCTATTCCTCCCTTACTTCATCCATCCGTCTATCTCTATTCCAGTCTTTATCACACCTTACTCCCTTTTTAGTCATCTCACACCATTTTTAATTTTCTTTACTGCGACTGTTGTTAGTCTTTGTTGTCCCTCTGATGGTCCTGTACTCATGTTCTTGTCTTTACTTATTATAAACGGCGTCCAGAGATTCACCACCTACAGTACATTTATATTGTAAGCAGGTACTTCAGACCCTCTCACTAGAAGGTTGCTACAGTTGAATATTTATCCTAGCTTGTTGGGATGTCTTAACGGATGCAGGGAGTATCGTCTCATGCCTTAAATATCCTCTCGCAGGTTTATTTAGGGATGTCAGGGCAAGGATTGTTTGGGCTTATATGGTGAATGAGGGATTTAGGGAATATGTGACATTTGTATTTTTTGTTTATTTATTTCTTTACACACATGAATAGACACCATCGTCCAGACTTAATCTTTCTGTTATTTATGGGTCTGACTCTTTTATTATCAGTATAGAATCATGACAAAAAACATTTTATCTTTGGGGAGAAATGAAGGGTAAATATAAATATTGGTTATAATTACGTATTTATATCCTCAATAATTAATCTTTATTATTACTGCAACTGAACCCTTTTATAACTGCTGACTGGGTTTTTCCATGTTTCCGCTGATATTTTGACTCTTTATCATTGGTGATGAACTCCAAGTCCTTGAAGTGGGAAAGGTCTTCTTGCCATGGTCCTAATCTGTATCTCCCTCCACAGATTCTCTATCAGATTCAACTCAGGACTTTGACTAGGCCGTTCCTAAACGTTTATATTAGTTGGTCACATTAAAAGATCATCTCTAACCTAAATCTGTCTGAGGTATGAATAATATGGGCGTAACTGTCAGTGTCTTGTTAAATTGAGGACATATTTGGAGTTTAACATTTATTTATTTTAGTGTTGGTCTTCGATGCCTTAATTTTTTGTTTATTGTTCTGGTCAGAAGTTTACATCCACTCATGTGGACCAACGTCTAAATGAATAAAGGTAGATATGTTTTCTGATCTAAAGATGTACACAAACTCTTGTTTTTACAGAATTTAATGATAATGAAACATAATTTTTTCATTGATTTTTGGAAACTGTAATTGGGTGTACTAGTATTTGTTATATATTTTCTTTTGATCTACCAGTACATCTTAAAATCTATGCATGAAAACTTTGTAACGTTTGGTTAAATGTCCCCTAGGAAGCTGCAGAGATGCCACACACTCCTTGTCATAAGCAGACTTTGGGCGTAATAGTGGCTAAACATTCAGTTATTGTTCTTGGCAGCGTTGTTCAGTTATCCATTTAAATTGATTGGTTTTCTGCCACGGACCAAGTTTTTAGGTTTAGTCCAAAAATGTTAAATGGGACTGAAGTCAAGGCCATCCCAAAGCATAATGTTGGCCTTCTTCATCCATTTCAAAGCCCAGTGTTTTTGTGTTTGGGAATACTGTTCTGTTAGCATCCTTTTCTGACCAGGTTTTAACATCCAGGGCCCAAGGAAAGGAAAGTAGTTAGTATTTTCAAGGATAAGCCGTGAACAACGAAAGCACAAACCTCATGAACTGGAAGCGGTTGGATCTTAGGTGCGTCTCTGTCCAAAGAGAAGCTGGTTTAACGCTGCCAGGGTCTGACAGACTTAGACTTGGAGAGAGCCGGGCATGAAGGAAGCCCCTGCTCCGAAATAGTCACCCTCAAGCATGACTGAAATGTGTTAACTATCGACATGGACAGTTAAAAATCTTCTTGTTCTGGTCAGGCTAATGAGAAATGTAGCTGCTTGACCACAATGGCAAGAAAAATGTGTCAGGGTGTCCACATGATTCTAAAAACCTAAAGATACCGAGCCAGCTGTCAAGCACGGAGGTGGTAACATCATGCTGAGGGTTTAATTCACTGACTCTGCTAACTGGTCAGTGCACAGAGATTGTACAGTAGACCAAGGCAAGGCAAATTTATTTATATAGCACATTTCAGTAGAGACAATGCAAAGTGCTTTACATGATTAAAATACAGGGAAAAAAACAAACAGAAAAGAAAGTAGGAATAAAATATAGAAACAAAATAGAACATGGAAAAATAGAAACTAAAAGCAAACATTAAAAACAGTTGGACTACAAAGTTGAACTAATGATGTTTCAGTAAAAGCAGTTTAACTAGAACAGTCAAAGGCAATCCTGAACAAATGTGTTTTTAATCTTGATTTAAAGGAACTCAGGCTTTCAGCACTTTTACAGTTTTCTGGGAGTTTGTTCCAGATAAGTGGAGTATAGGAACTAAATGCTGCTTCTCCTTGTTTAGTTCGTGTTCTAGGTATGCAGAGTAGGCTGGAGTCAGAAGACCTTAGTGGTCTGGAGGGTTGATACACTGATAACAAGTCTGTGATGTATTTAGGTGCTAAGCCATTCAGGGATTTATAGACTAACAGAAGTATATTAAAGTCTCTGAGATACAGGGAGCCAGTGTAAGGACTTTAGAACTGGGGTGATGTTCTCTACTTTCTTAGTCTTAGTGAGGACGCGGGCAGCAGCGTTCTGGATCAGCTGCAGCTGTCTGATCCACTTTTTAGGCAGACCTGTGAAAACAGGCAGAGGACTGCCATCAGATTCTTCAAATCAACAGTAAGCTGGTTGAAATATAAACAACTGGGTCTCCTAAGAGGATGTTGACCCCAAAAACACTTTAAAACTGTTTTTTAAATGGATAAAGCAGGATAACTCCTGGAATGGCCCCATTGAATCTGCCTGGATAATGCTTTAAAGGTGGGTCCCGTTTTACAAAACCAACACATTTATACAAGCTCTTAGCAGTTAAGATGTGAGGAGTTGTCTAGTCTCTTGTCAGGAGAATTATTCCAGCAATTCTGGACATGTGTGGATTAGACAACTCTTTTGCTCCCAAATTCTTGTTTTTAATAACAATAATTGGAGGCATTCGTCATGCCCTTGATCGGTATATGTAAAGTTCAGACCAGAGCTGCGGTTAGTGTAATTTTGATCTCAAATGTAATTTAGTCATTTGTTATCTGTGCAGCCAATTCTGTAATAGATTCATACATTTGAACAGGTATATTCTATTCTACACTTATTTGCACTGCAAGCATATTGTGTATCAAAGGAGCAAACTGAATATATCATAAATTACTCTGAGGATTAATCTTCCCTTATTCCTTAGACAGAAAAAAACACACACACAAAAGCAACCTTTCTGCCTGTGATTGATTATGGTGTGATATATTGTTCTTGCATGCTTCCCTTATTTGGAGCCTTGATTTAGTGTGCCATGAAGCTCTTCCTCATTACAAATGCAAACATTGCATTATTTATGATTTGGTGGGTCGGACATCATTGACCACTTGCAGACAAAAGCTGTGGTGCATTTTTTGCCCGTAAAGCAGTCCTGGGTAAACTTCAAGCTTACCTCGGTTTCTCCCTCCATCCTAGGTCGGATTTTCAACAGCCGCGCTTCTTAAACTAGTTGCCTCTTTTTAATGTACCAAGGGTATCGATTGATCTGTGGGAAGGCTGCATTTTCTCACTGTGCACCTTGAACATGGAATAATTTGTTGAGCGGTTCTCAAGTTATGCACCTTTTATATGCTTTGAGAAATCCATGTATAAAAAGGACAGTCGTAAGCAACAAAAGGTGATTTTGTAGAAGTATGTTTATAGTGTGTGCAATATCCTGCTATTGTTGCATTCAATGCGGTGGGGGTTTGGGTCCGTCTTGTGAAACACATTTTGGATGCAAGTACGACTTCCTGGTGAAATGCATCCTGTTTTTTTGTTTTGTTTTGTAAAAAGTCAGCTAAACACTCCAACTCCAATTCTCACGTGCTCAGCTCTCGTCTAGCCTTATTTACATCCAGGCTTCTCTTTCCTGGAGCTGGAGCCTGAAGGACACCCCATTAAATTGTGATCATAGGAGAACTTGATGCATTTTTATGGCCTGCTCTGCTGCGCAGCTGCACGAGGAGCAGCTCCAAGAGTCAGTTGTTTCATTTAGTCATTGTTGATCAGTTCGCCTTTGTGTCATCACGGTGCTTTTATTTTTGAGTCGAACCACAGTGTTGATAACCAAGAACAACTCTGAGCCTTCCATATAGTTATTCGTGTATAAACTTTGAAAACAGGAGGAACCGTTCTGCCACTGTGGGCTCTGCGTAACAAGAGTCCTGTGTGCCAGATGGTGGAGTTTAAGAAGGCACCACAAATTTCTTTCCTCTGCTCCTGAGAATGCATGTGCTTTCCATTGTAGGCTGCAGACAAAATGAGACAGAACTTGGTTAGGCAAGGGACAGACGATAGCCTGGTCTGGCTTGCATTAGGAGTGGAGTCAGTGTGTGGGGAAGGATACTCCACAAACACATAAAATCTTACATGCCAACCTAGTAACTCTATCCTTTGTACTTTTTTTCAATTTGTAGTAAAACCTTTTGTTTGTCCATTGCCCCTGCTGCATTTTAATGTAACCTTGGTTCTTTGTCTTTGTTTACCTACTGCAGCACTTTAAGAAGCAGAAGAGGCTCATCCCAGAGAGAACGGTTTGGAAGTACTTCGTCCAGCTCTGCAGTGCGCTCGAGCACATGCACTCCCGAAGAATCATGCACAGAGGTAGCTTGTGCACACACCAAACTTTCTGATTGGTGTGTGCCAATCTGTGCTTCCACTGTGGTAATAAAACAGTTTGGGTTCGTCTGTTATGAGTGCTGCTCATTTAGCATCTTCACCATTTAGTACTTTTACAGCTTTGGTCATTTCCCGTTTTTGTTTTTCTATGATGTGGCTTCATTTCAACCTTTATCTATGAGCCGTTTACTGATATTAAGTAATTAAATTCAATTCTAAAATGCTTTAATCCCAAAGGGGGGAATAAATGTTGTAACTCGTACACAGAAATGGAAAATGATATCAATTGTTAAAATTAAGATAAAAATACAGCAAATAAGTAATAAAAGCCATAAAACCATAAAAATCTTGTTCAGAAACAGCTGTTTTTAAAAACTTCTGGTCCCCATGAAAGGGATGAAAGTCTCAATTTAAAACAGAACTAAAACAGTTTGTTCCCTTCTCTGTTAGGAAAAAGATTGTTTCTTTAAATTTATAACCAGTAGGACATCGATCAGGACCAAGCAAGCCAAAAATCATCTGCCTCTGGTCACAGGCCGATTTCTAATGCTTCTTTAAAGATCATAAAAACCCAAGGCCTTTGTTGTGAAGAAAAATGTTAAAGCAAACTGCTAATACAGTTGAAACCCTTGATTGTTGTTCAAAGTTACAAGACGTGTTTTACTTTATCATTTAACTTGTAAAAATGCAACCTGTAATAATAAAACTCATTAATATGCCCTAGCGCCTTGACAGGCTTAGAGTCGAGTTGGTAACAAACACATCATCTAAAAAATGTTCTGTTTACGAGGCCCCATTCTGGATTCATGTGCACAGATTGTTGCTCGTTCAGAGACCCTCTCGGTTACAGGTGATGTATTGCCATTAATGTTGACTTTGATTAGGACACAGGGACACTAATGAACCCTGAGCTCTGAGCTCTAACAGCCACTTAGCAGAGACGGCCTATTCAAAAGCTGCTCACTATTATACGGGAGCCGTAAATTTCAAAGGCTTCGGCAGGTCGCATTACCATTACTTCAGAAAAACAGCTTGCTAACGCCCACATTAACTGAAATGATATTTTAATGTCTCTTATTCAGATGGCTATTTTGTGTGCTGACTTACAAAAAAAAGAAAAACGTTTGCCAAATTAATTTGTGAGAATTTATTTTCTTTGTGGTTTTCTTTTCTCAGATATCAAGCCAGCCAATGTGTTCATCACAGCTACCGGTGTGGTTAAGCTGGGAGACTTGGGACTGGGAAGATTCTTCAGCTCCAAAACAACTGCTGCTCACTCGCTTGGTAAATCACCACAATCACAACAGTCTACACACGCCTTCTAATCCACCGGTGTTTCATTAGGCACGGCGAGTCTGGTGCCATGTGTCATGTAGTCATCGAGTCCTCCCAGGGCTTAGTCCTGCCTCGCCATAGGCCACTTAACTGCTTCCTGTTGGCTTGACCTTTAACCCTGACACCGTTAAAGACTGAGGCTGGAGTCACACAGGTCTTACTGTGACTGGGTGCAATAAAACCAGCAAGCCTGCTCTACAATCATGGTTATTGTTCATGTTGATGGACCGGTTAGTCACTCGTAGGAAGTAACATCATGTAGCACCTCATTTTTCCTTCAAGGAAGTGAAAGTTTCTGCACAAAATCCCCAAATAATTTAGGGCATGGACACAAAAAAAAAAAAAAAAACAGAAGACCGAACCCCATTTTATCCATTTACCTCCTCACACATAACTGTGAGACTCGGAACTGATTACACATGACGCATCTTTAGGGTGTTTGATTTTGATCCTGTGTTTTGTTTTTCAAGTTGGATAAGATCTGTGAAAAATGAAATTATGTGTATTTGGTTTTGAAATCAATACAGATTCTTCGAATTAAGCAGAACGCCATCAAAAGTTGATTTAATTCAGTAAATCCTTTCTAAAATTTAAACTCAAAGATTAGTTTACAACAAGGGGGATTACGTTTCATGTATCTATTGGTGTTAATTTTAATAACTATGGCTTACAACGAATAAAACAATGTTTTTCTCTCCAAAAATTTGAATTTTACACAAGACCAATAAAAATATTTAGTCATACAGAAAGAGAAGCCTTCTTGAAAAGTACGACCATATGCGGCACTGTTTTTGTACTCCGTGCTTAGTCGGGGCTCCGTTTGCAATAAATAGTGCGTGAATGTGGCGTGGCATGGTTGTGAGCCGCCTGTCGCTCTGATGAAAGGTTCAGAAAGGGTCCTTTAGTAGCGCCCTTCAGCTCATCTGTATTGTTCGCTCTGGCGTCTCTCTTTCTCATCTTCCTCTTGACAATTCTCCATAGACTCTATGGGGTTTAGTTCAGGACCCTTTGTTGGTCAGTCAAGCACGGTGATAGGGGTATTAAAGCTGCTCTTGGTACCTTCAGCAGTGGGGACGGGGGGGAGGTCCTATTGGAAAATTAAATCAGCGTTGGAGTTGAGAAAGTCCATATCGAGCAGATTACCTTGTCAATCTTTACCATGACAGGGTGTGCTAGTCCAATACCAGCAGATGACTGTCCATATTTTCCTTAGCCCAGGTAAGATGCTTCTGACATTGTTTCCTGGGTCAGGAACGCCTCAAGACAAGGAATACAAAAGTTATGGTCCATATCGTGGGTATCTGGGTCTGTCTCTTGACTCTTGAAGTACTAACTCCAGCTGCTGTCCCCACCCTGTGAATCTAAGGCTGTTTACACAACAACGATCCAATGAAAACAACACTTTTTTTCCAGTTTCTGTTAACATGTTTGCATGACGTTCAAATTACAATCTCCATTTACATGACAACAGTACAAACTTGAACACGGTGTATTTCCCTCACTGGGGGTGCTATGCTCTTTGAAACTCACGATGCGCAGGTATACTGCCTAAACGTCGCAGCAGCTAATAAGCCTTTGAGATGGCAGAGAGTAAAGTTTACCTAAGCACAGGCCCTGTAGGGCCTAACCTAAGCTCTTGAAAGGCTTTGTTTCAGTCCTCAACGCTTGTGCAACCTTTTCTACGGCACTTTTCCTTCCACTCAACTTTTTGTTCAAGGGCAATTCAGTAGTCTTTATAAAATGTTTTTTTTATTGGACCTAAGCAATAATTAAATTAGCTGACGAGCATTATTTTTTGACTTTTCTTTATCTGTGAGCCGCAGTTAGCAGGTTTAACAGAAATAAAACACTTTTGATGATAGTCTGATTGCTGTACCTCTGTTTACTGTAATGAATGTTGCTTTTTGGTTGTTGTGAGGGTTATTTTTATGTTTGCTGGCAACTTCAATGCAGCTTAAATTCTGCATCTTTTACTTCTGAAAGCAAGACATTTAAGGTGGTTGCATTGATCTGTGAAGGTCCAGAGCCAAACCCAGTTAAATGGATTTTGATGCTAAATCTGGGAATGACATAACTCAGTTGAGCGGATTCTACTTCCAAGGTGGGAAACCAGTGGGATTTGCAATATGTTTTGCTAACTACTAATAGCAGTACAAGCTGCTGATAATGTATTTATGTGCATTTATGTACAAGCTAGGGGAATGTGTTAACAGCGTTGTGCGACACTGTTCTACGGCGTTTTAATGTGATAGAAACTTTTACAAGTGCGAATAAATAGTTCATATCAGCAAATTTAACTACGTTTTCCTTTTTGTGCAGCAGCCATATTGCTTCTTAAACTCAGGCTGCTCAGCGACCTATACATTTATGGCATGTACTTACCTTTTTACACTCTGTTTAAGCCTTATGCCTTGTTGTTTTTTTATACCATATTAGAACACGGAGTAATACATCATGAATTGTTGTTTATTTCCGCTTGTATTCACCGGGTTTTAACCTCTGGAAGGGAGCAAAATGTTGTTTTACTATCACAGAAAGAAACTTCATCCATCATTAAAACCATTTGTTTGATATTTTTAGAACTGCACGTTCTTAAATGGGACAGGGAGTGGGCATGAACTTTTTTTTACAGACCTGTGATACAAACTGTAGTTTTCAGGGTTGCAGAATGTGCTCTCGATGCACTGGACTTGTTCTTTTCTGTCTCACCGATGCCCTGTTGGGATCAGCGAAGTCAGAAGTTGGCCAAAGTCAACGCCTTGAGCTCTGTCATGTTTCTCAAGCTGATACTCAAGATTTCTTTTCCTTTTTTCACTCTGGTGGTGCATATTGTCATGCATGTGGAGGTCAGGGCTGTCAAAGAGCTCCTTTACCATGACAAAGTGTGCTGTGTCTGCTGCAATGTTTAGGTAGATGATCTGGGTAAAAATGGAAAAGTCATATGGGTGCTGAAACTCCAGGTTTCCAGAAAAACCTTTCATTGCAAAAAGTAGTTTTCATTGCCAAATACTATGTAATGTTTTAGTTTATTGTCCTTTAGGTGAAATACACATAACCTTTAGTGAATTCTAGTGTGAAATCGGGACCACTCCTTCAGTCCCAATAGAGTAGTTCACGCGTGACGTAACGCGTGACGTCCGCGCTACTTCCGGGTCCCGCTGGTAGGCAAAAGCAGAGCTGCTCTCGTCTACAACATGACAAAACGGGTGATTTAGAGCGTACTTTTAGTTCGTTTATTTATGGAATCTAAGCAATGCCTACGACTTGTTGTGCTCCCGGTTGCACACAGAGGCATTCCAAATCGTTGGATGTACGTTTCTGTCGTTTTCCAAAGGAGGAAGGACGAAGAAAGAAATGGATATTTTCAATGAAAAGAGCGCAGGCAGACACTCCCAATGGACTGGGGGGGGCATCGTACTACGACAGAATTTGCAGTCTACACTTCATCTCCGGTAAATACAACTTAATTCTGCTCTAGTCATTGTTCTACTTAAATAGCGGCGGAGGGTACACAGATCGCTACACGGGCCGGAGAAGCGGTAGCAGCAGCAGCCAAGCAGCAGCGGCGGAGCAGGCAGCGGCTGCTCTGCCAGTTCACGGGCTGCGGCAGCAGCCAGCGGCTGCTGCGTAAACACTACACGGGCCGCCGCCCCGGCCCGGCTACACGGGCCGGGGCGGCTAGCAGCAGCTAGCAGCAGGCTACAGCCGCTGCTGCTGCTATTACGCCCCGGTTCACGGGCGCTAGTACTTCTGTGTTTACGCTGCAATGTCGCCGACACCGCCACCCATTTTAACAAGACAAAAACACCTAAATAATCCGTAGTGAAATTTTTTTTTTTTTAACCTACCGGGCCTCTGCTGAGACGCGGCCTGTGTCCGACGCCGCTTTGTGCTGTTGCACAAACATGTGTGAACAACATCCATCCATCCATTTTCTGACCGATTAATCCCTCATGGCGTCGCGGGCGTTGCTGGAGCCTTTTTCCCGATTTAAAATAATTGTAGCCGTCCAGTGGTTTCATGGCTTTCGTGCTCTCTTTCTGTACTGGCCTGCGTGTTTATAAGGCAGCTGTCTATGTCATGGTACGGAGCGCTTGGCCAGCATTTCACAGACTCGCTCCGTCCCTTAAGGCTTTTGCTGTGTGGATCTGGCAATCTGATACCATCAAC
The DNA here is from genome assembly GCA_037039145.1 of Fundulus diaphanus. NCBI lineage: Eukaryota > Metazoa > Chordata > Actinopteri > Cyprinodontiformes > Fundulidae > Fundulus > Fundulus diaphanus. The sequence continues at coordinate 12,904,174 of CM073128.1, read as the reverse complement.
CATCAACTTACTCTTAAAACGATCTTGTGATACGTCATCTAAAGAAGAAAAATACGCGGAGAACTCGTCAGTTTCTCTGTTTGCGTCCGCCATTGTGTTCGCCTTTTGCCTACCAGTCCGGCGCGCATGCGCGAAAAACCCGCCTCAAAACAATAACAATGAACTAGTCTATATGCTATAATTGGGTCATGCTACCAATCTTCAATTTTTGATAACCATAAAATTTAAAACAGCTATGTTCTGCAATATACATTTTACCTGGAGTTAATCAGATACTAATCTGATACTAATCAGATTTTGCAGGGAATCCCTCTGAGTGACTCCATTTGGCGGCTCCCTTATTCAGGCATTCATCAAAGCAAGTCATTGCAACTTGTACAGGTACTTGGCTGACCATGCAGGGTCTAAAACTATTGATGTGATTTAGAGCTGCAGGAGACCAGTTTTCAACATATATAATTTTCTTGATTTGCTGATTATTTTTATTCCCACAACAACCATTTTTCTGAAAGGGTTATTGAAACTTTCCCCAATGTACAGTTTGTCCTCTTGGTCCTGCTAAATGAAGTTTGTCTAGAACTGAAAACACTGTCACCTTTAAAAACAAAAATCACTCTTTTTGCATGCACAGACTCTGGAAAGTCATTTTATAGTTTAAAATGAAACACAATTTTATTCCTTAACTGCATATTTTTAAAAATAGAAAGTTCAAGTTATTTACGTAGCTCTTTTAGAAACATGAATTTAACCCAAAGTGCTTGAGAAAATAAAACGAGATGAAAAACTGTCTGTATAAAATTTATTTAAAAACTAAATGAGCAAGAGCAACATAGATGGTAGTCTCTGTGGCAGATGGCGTTTAAAGCTGCTCAAATTAAATGTAAGCCCTTTTGCACAGATAGTTATTTAGCTTATTTAATTCTGTGTGATTCTGCAGTGGGAATTTTATGCAGATGGAGCAAAAAAAAGAACAAAACGAACCACTGTGGAGCCAGATGTGGCCCTGGAGCTGCAGGTTGCAGACCACTGGGAGTGACAGATTTCAACAAATCAAATTTTGTTAATAGAAAAATCAATACTTACTGATATGCTGGGTAAACTACAACAAAAAGCACACATTTGGATTGCAGTGAAGTTAACCCTATGGGTATGTCATGTTCTGAATGGAGCGGTGATTGCTTGTAATCGACGTATTCATCGTCTGACTGCATGTGGCTTCAAGTGACTGTTTGCTTCGAATGCATAGAAAATGACATCGTGCCGTGAAAAAAGTATTAGCACACTTACAGATTAATTCTGTTTTTGCTGTTTGTATGTTTCAGATCATAAAACACCTCTTATCAAAGATCACCTGAGTAAATGCAGGATGCAGTGTTTAAATGATTTTGATAATTAAAGCTAGAGTTGGCGATTTTTCTGGAAGTTTCCCTAAGTTTCTTTTTGAATAACTACTTATGCGCAAGACTGTCTTAACTGCTCTTCTGCTCTTCAGGGAGATTACACGAAAAGAAATCTCCCAAACCCACCCTGGTCTTATTTCTGTCTGCTGAGGCCTTCCTCCTCTTCTCACCAACCTGAACGCTTCTTGCGACTCTCAGCCATGTTCAAAGTCTACGGTGAGAGCAGCGGAGCTACAGTGAATGGCTAGCGGCTAAGCTAACCGGATACATAAACACTAGAAGTGCGCAGCCAGCAAGCGGAAACTAGGAAGGAACGAGCACGGATGCTGGCGTTACGTGAGCTCATCAGAATGACTGAGATGTGGGAGAACCAATAGATGAGGCGATACCCCCAGAGCCTGAGGGACAGAGGGGGGTGAGAGCAGGAACAAAATTATGACAAATTGGGACCGAACAGTAGAGATTGGTTATAGTTTTAACAGGCCTGCAGCTCCCACAGAGAATTATTTTTTTTTAACCCCCATTTTGTGAATACATAATGTATTAACTACTTTCTAGATGGAAGGACGAGATTGCCCAGTATAACAAAGTGTTTCTAAACAGGATTACCAACGATGGTTTTAAGGAGAAAGTATATCCAGTCCAACCAGGCCTTCTTGTTTGTGGGAAAAGAAATTGCCTCCAAACCAAGTAACTGGTTGGGCCAAAACAACCATCAAGATTTTGTGATAATAATTGGTAATGAGATTTGGCCTACTCTGCTTAACAGAATTATTTTAATTCAGCCACATTGGACGGTGTTAAAGCACTCCTCAGCGTCTCAATCCAATGCAAGTCCACACTTTGACTAGGCCAACGTTGTTGTTGTTTTTTTTTTTACGTGTGTAGTTCGGGTCATTGTTCAGCTTCATAACGTGAACTTGCAGTTTAAGCTCACAATGCGATGTTTGGAGATTGGCCTTCAGGATTTCCTGGTGAACAACAGTGTTCACCGTCAGCCCCGTGCTTGACTTTGGGTCGATGTTCTTTTTCTGCAATGCTGCGTTAGTTTAAAGCCAGATGGAACAGTCACGGTTCCAATCAACATAATATTTTCCAAAAGTCTTTGGGATCATTAAGGTGTCTGTCAGCAAATCTGAGACAGGTCTCTGTGTTCTTTTACTCAGCAGGGGTTTTCACTTGGAAACTCCCAGAAGGAGGCCATATTTGTCCAGTCTCTTTCTTACTGTTGAGTAATGAACACTGACCTTAATGGGGTCAAGAGTGGCCTGCAGTGCTTTAGACGTTGTTCTTTTTGCCCTCCTGGATGAGACTACGATGTGTCGTTGGAGTAGGTTTGGGTGGCCAACCAATCCTGGGAAGGTTTTCTACTTTTTCCTGCTTTCTCCGTTTGTGGTTAATGGGCCTCACTGTGGTTTGGTGGAGTCCCAAAAGCCTTAGAAATTGCTTTATAAACTTTACCAGATTGATACATGTCAATGTGACTTTCTTATCTATTCTTGCTTTGTTATGTTTGGGGTGCGATGTGTTACTTTTTGAAATGTTGTAGACTACGTCATGTTTTCAGACAGGTTCTTTTAATGTAATTACTTGAGCAGAAAATATGGTTTATCACACTTAATTCATCATTTATCAAGGGGGGAAATTCTACACTTAGCCAGGGTGGTTTGAATAATAAACGACATGGTCATTTGAAAACTTCTTTTTATATTTACTCCGTTTTTGTTTGCTACTAAAAAGTGTTTTGATGTTCAGAAATCGTTTTCTACCGCACCGTACGCACACGAAAAGGCAGACAATTATTTCGATTCACATATAATTTCCAGCCTCTGCTCCAATGTGCAAACTCCCACTTGTGAGACATCAGACAGTCCTTAAATGTCAGAAAACAATGTAAACTCTGGTAGATGTCAGTGTCAACAGTTCGACTTCTGTCAGCTGAGCTGTTATCCAGCATCCCTCTGGACATTTCTGCAACTTCATACACCGGAAAACTCAGTAAAACAAATTCAGCCGACTACTGGGATGCCGTTCACACCGTGTCTCCTCCCCATGTCGAACTGTTATTACCTCAAAATGTGTGCTATTCTCAGCCCCCTGTGCTACAGCAGCTCAGACTTTGAGAACGTGTTAGTCACATGACCAGCTAAAACAGAAGCTCCTTCAACCAAACATCCTGCAGTGCCAGAAGAGCAGGTTGAAAGTGTGTGTGATTGCTCATTAAAAGCTGAGTCCACAGCACCCTCTTTAGGCTGATGGAGGACAGGCAGCCCTACATGAAGTGTGGTCAATGTGATCGGATAGTCTGAATCAGCCTGGATTGAGTTTACAAATTAGTAAAAAAAAATAAAAAAAATTGAAGTGCAGGTTCTTGTACTCTTTATGGCAAATATTAATGCTTATGCATGTTTTTTTGTGTAGAATTTCACAACGCATTGCTTAAAAAAAGTACAAAAATTACATCAATATAAACTATAACAATCCTTTTCCTTTTAAAACTGATTGATACATTTACATGCATTATTCCACAGACGAATGCGTGACGCATCAAGAGGAACTCGCCGATTTCTTTTTACTTTTTCTTTTTTCCCCACAGCTCATTTCAACTGTCTCCGCTTGTGACAAATGTGGCAAAAAACGGCAACTTGCGCACAAAAAACATCTGCTTTATGTGCAAATTTATTTACCAAATCCAAATATCCGTGGACGTTCTTGTACTGAAAAAAAGCAGACAATGTCTGTAGGTTACCATGACCTATCGACACGAGAGACTCGGGGCGCTTCATGCCCCCCTCCCTGCCTCTGACTCTCCCCTTGACATTTCTCACTGTGTGTTTCAAACAGCAGATCTTCTCTGTCTCTCTCTGTCACCTCACCTTCTCTCCTGCTGCTGTTTCTGTGCCTTGCTTGTTGTCACTTCTCCTTCCCGCTGTCCCTCCCTCTGGTGCTTTGACTTTTAGTCAGGCAAAGATGACGGCGTAGGTGAAGGGGAGAGAGGGAGAAGGTGTGAGAAAACTGGAATTGGGAGAGTAGAAGAGAGTGAAAAGAGAGAGCAAAGTGAGGAAGAAAGGGAGAGAGGCAATATGGTACAGAAAAAAACAACGAAATGAGCATAAGAAACAGAGGACGGGGTGACAGAGATAAAGTGAAAGAAATGTGCAGTGTCTCAGGTAGAAGAAAGGAGCGTGACAAAGTGACAAAAAAGGAGGAGAAAAAAGAAGTTGGCAGGAGCAGAGTAAAATGAGAGAATGACAGAAAACACAGAGGAGGGAAAAAAAGGGTGGAAAAGCTGTGGGGTAGAGCAGTGACAGATATGTATTTATATCTGTGTCCGACTGTTTTTGTGAGAACCAGGTTTTGGGTTTTGATCATTTCTGTGTGCCCATTTTGGAAAAGTAAGGACATTCTGTCTCCTCCTCTTCGTATGTAAAACACAAGGTGGTTCTGGTTTCAGTGCTGCGGGTAGAAGAAATTCTAGGTTGAAGGTTGAAGTCATCTGCTGAAGTCGAGGGAAAAAGGAGCCGGGGATTGTATTATGTCATTAAATGACCTCACAAAGATATCCAGAGAAGCTGTGTGTGTGTGTGTGTGTGTGTGTGTGTGTGTGTGTGTGTGTGTGTGTGTGTGTGTGTGTGTGTGTGTGTGTGCATGCCGTTGCGTGGGTTTGTAATGAGCCCAGCCATCCAGCTGAACAGAGGAGCTGGGTGGTGAAGCTGGGATGGAGGTCCAGGCGTACAGCCTGTCAGCTCCAAGGCTTTCAACTCAGCTGCTTCTCAGTATACACACACACACACACACACACACACACACACACACACAGATGCACACTTTTCTTTTCTTCTAAAACACTGCACACACTGAGAGAGAGACAGCGAGAGAGACTCTTTTTGTCTTCTGTACAGATATGGACCTGTTCTTACTGTATACACCCTCCGTTTGGTTTGAACATTCACTGGGGGTCCTATGGTATATTAAATCACCGCTGTTTTTGTGTCACAGTTTGGTCAGGTTACGGTCCAGCAGCAGATATAAACGGATGAAAACGCCAAATATTGGGTTTCTTTGCATTTCTTTTACAGATACGGGAAAATAATCCACTGTCACTGTCAAACGTAACTGGTATCATTGTTGATAAGCAAATGGAACAAAATGGAAGTCATTGTTTACATTTTTAAGGCCTTAAACTTTTGCAAAATAAAAGGCCGCTCAGAGCTTAGCAGCATCTCACAATGTGAATGTACAACATAAATAGGCCAAAGCGTGTTAAACAGTCAGTGTACCACCGTTTGAACACTAGGAGGCACGTTTGTTAAGAATTTAATGGTGTTAGGGTCTGATGTTCCCTCATGACAAATTTAACTGTGATAACAAATACAATTTATCAGCCATAGAAAAGCGCTTATCTCAATTTGAGTTCTAAAAGGTAAAAAATGCGGCCTTATAATCAAAGTATGGCATAAATAACGCATTGGAAAAAGCTCCTATTGTGCACCATCTCCTCTGTGGCCTGCTACTGTGTCACTGGAAACCTAAAACTGCTCTGGTCACTGCTGATTGAAAACAATGTTGGTTCTTAACGGCCATTTATGCATTAGTTTGGTGTGGAGGACGTTAGATAGCATCCTAAGCTTAACAAAAAGCCCTAAAAACACATATGCACTCATGGTGTTTGCCGGTGAATGGTGTATTCTTCGTCTGAGTGCATGGATCTGTGAGTGACAGCTGTTCCATGGTGCTTCGTTATGAATAAATGTTCTGTTACATCCTAATATACACGCATTCATTCACCTACAGTTTGCAACCAGTTTTCCAACAAACACTCCCAGTTAGGAGATGACAAAACGGAGCTCAGTGACAAAAGGCAATATGAGAACAGCATTTTTCCCCCCAAAAAAAAAAATATTTGTGCTTAGTTGAATTGAGGTAATGGCTCAGTTGGATGTGTAGAAAGATAAAAAAAAAAAAAAGGTAGAAGAAACATCTCGTGACTTTTTTTCTCCAGTTCAGTCTGACTGTGTTGCTGCTTGGATTCCTGCGTCATCAGAAAGTCTGAGTGAGAATTCAGTCATCGCCTTCGTCTGTGATTCAAAATTCTGTGACATGAAAGCTGTGATAGAGCGCCGATAAAAGCAGGTTTATTAATGGAAACTCCATCTGAAGCATTTGGATGGTCTTGTAGGTGCTTTAGGTTTAACGTTTATAAGGAAATGGCACCAAATGAATGACTTTTTGTTCATTTCACTGTACAGTCAGCAGGGGTTCAGCAGTGCTGAGTGCTTTATACTCGATGGCGTCTCACCTCCCATTCAACAACACTTGTGCCGTTATGCAGCGATAACAGTGTTGTCATTGCTATTCACTATAATGGAAATCAATCCCTACATGACTTTCAATTTATTTGCATGAATAAATAATGTGCCCTTAATTCGGCTCACTAAAGGAGCCGGAGCCCAACGCTGCAGCCCTTTTTATGCAACTATTAGCATAAGAGAGACTGATTCTTTTAATCAACTAATAATGGATGTTAGGGGAGCCTGTTCAGACCGCACCATGAGACCTCACACAAACATGGGTGTTAATACACACACACAGCCAGACAGCCAAGAACGTACCTTAACTACTATAACAACCTGGTAAGCAATTAAAACGCCAGTCCCTCATACACGCTATTCTTCCACATTGGTTCTTTCTTCCTCTGTAATGCCAGTGTGGATACTGATTATTTTCACAATGACAAGTTAACACTTCTTTATTCAACCGCTCATCTAAGACTAAAGCTTTTTTTTCCCACCCAATTAGATCTTTACGAAATTTAAAAGTGCTAGCTTTTCAGGTCAGCAGACGTCATGTATGATCCCTCTCTCCCTTTTTCTTTTGTTAATGACAGTTTATCATTTGAGCTTCCTTAGACCGTCTTAATGCGCCGTCTGCCTTTGGAGAGTTTGTGTGTGTGTGTGTGTGTGTGTGTGTGTGTGTGTGTGTGTGTGTGTGTGTGTGTGTGTACAAACTTCAGTCCTGTTTATTGTTACCAAGTCTTTTTTTTTTTCTAATGCAGGAGACCACAAGATCATGACATGGAGCAACTTTCTCTGCAAGTGAAGGTTTCTTCACTAGACGTTGGGGTGTTGGAAGACGTTTTTAGCAGCCTTAGGTTGTCAGTGGCTAAATAGATCAGTCATAGCACCTTCGCAGCCAGATGTGGGTCGATATGCTATTCTCACTGTAGGATACCCAAATATGAATACCACAATTACACCTTATCACTATATTAGCACAGACCAATCACAAACATGCAACATGCACCGCTTTGCTTTTACCTAAGACAAAAAAAGCAACATTTATTTCCTAATGCTGCTAAAAACAGCCTTGCATTAATTTCTGTCCAGAAAATACAGTACAGGTGTTAGAGTTAAAATGGTCTGTGGGGACTTTATAGACGAATCTTGCTAAATGGGACAACAGCACCACCTGCTGTTTGGTCTGTACCTGCAGTCATTAGAATGAGTAGCATGGGATTCTGGGTAATCCTCAGAACAGCCATTCCCTCTTTTAAAGCCCCACTAAGTAACATTTTCACCTTTATATATCCCCTTTTAAGTCACTGTGATGGTAATCTAAGTGTTTATGAGACGAATCAGGGGTCTGTCATCTCTCCCTAGTATCTCTGGCCGAAAAACCACACTTGCAACTTTCTGTGCTCCGACCCGGAGGCGGTCTTGCGGCTCTGTTCTCGTTCTCGAAGTAAATTGAACAGCTTTACGGCAGCCCGATGTAAGGCCATTGGCATCAATTACAGTGTTACCAACACTGCTTGTTACAAGCGACGTCTGGCTTGTTTTTTTCCTCTGTCTCTTGTAAATTTTGTGAGTCGCAGTTTGCAGTGTTTTTTTTTTTTTTGTGACACCGTGAAGTCTCTTATTTGGGCAACAAATAAGCAACTATTTCAAGAGTTATAAATAGACCTGCTCCCACTGCGCTACAGACAGCGAGCCGGTGCGTCCGCATACACATATCACTCTGTCTCTTACCTCCTCCTTGTCTTCCTCCCTCTCCTAAATAAACCAGAGCTAAAATAGACTCACCCACGCTGCGTTGCGCCGGGCTAACTGTGAGCCGCGTCTGTCGGGCTGCTTACACGCACCTCTTTCTCTGTCTCTCTAGCTGCTGTGAGAGGGACGGTGCGCTGTAGCTCTGGGGTGTGGGGGGCACGCGGAGGGGCGCGAGTTTACGACAGTGCTGTTTTCAAAAGGGCCTGTAGGGGGAGAACCACTCAAAAATTACTTAGTATGGCTTCAAGTAACCTAGGCATGAAGGAAACCCCTAAACTATTTAAGCTTAAACTAATTTAAGAGTATTTCATTTTTTAAATGTGTGTATTGATATTGTTTTTGCCATATTTTCAGCTGGTCTATTCTAGGTCTCTGTATGTTATTGATGTTTACTTTTATGACTAGCTAAAAGTAACCGGTACCTCTTTCCAGAGGAAGAGTGTGCTGCGTCTGCAGTGAACATTGTTGTTTCCTCCTTTGTTTTGACTGCAGGTTACACGTCAGATTAAAAACCTTTGATACTGCTCCTGATATTATATAGTTTATAATGTCTTTCTTTTGTCTTCTGTTTTTACTTGGAGCCTTGCAACAAAATTTCACTGAAATGTACGTCGTGAATGTAAAGTTGAATGACAATAAAATGTCAAGTCTAAAAAATAAAATGTGAAAAATGCCAGCTATAAAGAATATTAAACTGCTATTAAATAACAGGGAGGTGAGAGCAACAGAAAAAAGTTTGAGATCCACTGTGTTAACCTGACATTATCCCTTTTACATAGATATAAAATATTCCCCACAGATAGTTTTTAAAACGTTCCATCTATGTTGGTAGGCCAAATTTGTGCCATTTTGAAAATGTTGAAAAACCTTAAGACAGCTCAGTTGATGGTGAATCAGGCGCTTTATCCTCCACGTTTATTTTGAAACTGCATCTCAGACACAGCTGAACTTGACTGGAGTTAAGAGCCCTCAGACAAACGCGTGCCTGCAGTCTGCAGCCAGGAGTTTCTCCTCACACAGAGCAGTGTGGAGAAACGTTGCTTAAAATGTTTGGCAGAATAAAAGATAAATGCATAAACATGATTTGTCGACTAACAGTATTGATCCCGACAGATTATTATAACCGTTGTCATCGATTAGATTGAGTAGTCATGGGAGCCCTACATATCACGTTTATATTTTAGTGAGCCGTCCTCCATGCTGTTGAGTGGATGTGAAAGAGGTACAGTCTAAGAAGAGGTTTCCGTCTTCTAACCATATGTGATCAATAAAATGGCCCTGCTGGATTTGCTTGATAGACTTTTACATGGGAATTCACAGTAAACGGAAAGCAGATGATAAAAGCAGCCAGTCAAAGTCTGCTAGGAAAACAGCTCAGTTCCAAAGCCTCCTGCAGTGTGTCATGGATGTGAAGCTGAGCTGGGCCTCCTCTTTGGGTCCAGTTGGGTGATGGTCTGATTTTCTGGAGCGCTGCCATTCGCCTTGGCAGTTCGGGATTCTTGAGTTTCAAAACCAGAACTGGAACTGAGCCAGCTTCGACTACTGTTTCAGATCATTAAGAAGCCTCACTAACGAGAGCTGATTTGTGTGTATTTTCTGTGTGCGGACATGTTTTTTTATACATTTATACATGCCTTTGTAATACTTGTGCAATGGTTATACTGAACTATGTTATGGATCATCTTATTCTACCTTATTCCAAACCCCTGAAAGTAATAAGCCTTGAAAGGAGACTATTTTTATTTTACTTTGTAAAAAAAAAATCAACTAATAGAATAAAAAAAAATGGCACAGCAGCATATTAATGCTTTCTTCTTTTTTTTTTTTGTCCCTCTCACATTTACTCTGCCTATCTCTTTCTATTTCTCCGTTCCCTCCTCCCCGCCGCTGCCTTTGTGCTCCAGTGGGTACCCCTTACTACATGTCACCAGAGAGGATACATGAAAACGGCTACAACTTCAAATCTGACATCTGGTCGCTGGGATGCCTCCTCTACGAGGTAAGCTGTTGGAATATGTGCACACTCTGTCACCTTACAGTCGGAGGTGGGAGTGACAGAAGAACACACAGATTCGAACATGCACATCAACAGACAGGCCAGAAAGTACATTAGATATTATACCTTTATTGTAACCTACTGCAAAAGTCTTGATACCGCTTCAACCTTTTCACACTTTGTTACATGCTGACAACAAATTTCACTGAATTTTATTGGGATTCTGTGTGACAGAGCAAGATGAAGTAGTGCATAATTGTGAAGTAGAACCGTTTTTACAGGTAGGAATCGCAGCTATTACAGCTGCGAGTCTTTTGGGGCCTGTCTACAAGCCTTGTACTTCTACAGCTAGAGGCTAAAATTCTGGTTCTTTGCAAAAGAGCTCAAGCTCAGTCAGACTGGATGGAGAGCGTCTGAAACATCAGGTTTCGCCATGGGAATGCTGCGTTTAGGGTTATGTGAAATGCTGGTTTACCACCACACATGGCATTTTGCTTTTAGGCCAAAAGTTGCAATTGTTGTCTCTTCTGAGCAGAGTAGAGCACCTTTGTGAACGTGTTGGCTGTCCCCTCGTGATTAACAGTTTTCCCGTTGACAGATTCTCCCACCTGAGCTGTGGTGCTGTGCGGGGGGGGGCTATTCACTGCCACCTGAAGCCAAATGGTTGCAATGGGTTTCTTTAGGGGTATCAGAGGAAAGGGGGAACAGACTTATCAGGTTTTCATTTGTAATGATTTTATCTATGTATTAGGGCTTATAAATGGAATCTCCATTTCTTTTTTTTCTTTCTTTTTTTACCAAATCAGAATAATAAAATTTCTTCTTTTGTTTCATAAAAACATATTTCATAGAAATAACTCCCAGATCGGATTATTGAAATAAATTTTTTAAAAGCAATTTTCGGGTAACTTCAAAGTGTAACTTATTACAAGCTCAAAAGTATGCTTATCAAACAAAATGGAGGCCATAGAAAATAACGAAAGTATAACACAAAATGTTTGCTGCTAGTCGTATTACGCATCTTAGAACAGACTTCACTTCACTTGTGTGATTTCACACCAACTTAAAAATAAGTAATGAATAAATTAAAGTGCCTCGTCTTATGGTAAAAAGGTTTCCTCTTTGGAGTATTTTGACGATATAATTTCCCAAACATATATTCAACTTTGCATGCTATTACCAAAATAATTTACCCTTTCAGGACCGATATAGAGCAAAGTTTCATGGAAACCCAGGACAGTACATTGGCTAAAAGAAAATCTCGATTTTCCCAAAATTAAACCTTCAGCAGTTTCAAATTAATCGATAAAATTAATTTATTGCCCAGCTCTACTATGTACCCTTTACCTTTTCAATAGTATGCTTCTTCGTGCTGCTTTCTAATCAAAAATACCAATAAAACACTAAAGTCTGTGGTGATAAAGGGACAAACTGTGAAATATTTCCACCGGTATGAATACTTTTCCAAGGCACTGTACTTGAAAGGTTTGCATGTTCCCAAATGTTTTTTATTATTTATATTTATCATTAAACAATAATGTCACAGATTTAAAGAAACCAAACACCTTTTTTTTGTTTTAAATGCATACAATATTCATTTAGCCTTTTTTGTGCTTTCTGAGCTCGCGACGGCCCTGAGACTCTGTGTTTACGTTATTTAACATGGAGAACCTGCTGAACGTTGAAAAGCTCGCGAATGAAGGGAACTGACATGGCCATGTGTTTTCGATAAGGCTGCACGGTGACACTGACTAGTTTGATTAGTCGGGAGCAAAACGCTGCGGGGCTTTTTTTCTGAACCACACTGAGTGGAGACAAGCAGAGTTGGAGACCACACAGCAGAGGGAACCAAGGGGGAAAGAGTAAGAGGCAGAATAATGATGGACGTGGACAGCAACAGTCAATCCGACCTTGCTCTAACAGCTTTTATGTGCCCTCACTGCTCACAGATAAGCCCAAACTCAGAGACAGATTGTTGACTTAGTGCCCACATTTTCCTCTCTTCTCATAACTCCCACGAGTTTGTGATCACTGACTGCTCCTTCTCCACTGTGCCTCGGGCGTAGAGGTGGAGAACGAGCGAGGAAGAAGTTTGAGCCCAGCTTGGAGGGCATAGGTTCACAGGTGCTTTACGGTGAAAATTGTGGGTGCTGTACATCGGCAGCAATACGACAACAACAACTTTTCCTTCAATTAAAAAAAGAGGAAAAACTCACTTTTTAACTCAGAAAAATCTGATCCCTCACTGCGATCAAACTAAGTTTCTGTTGTTTCTCATTCCACAAACTAAACATTTAGTGCTGGAAGTTACTTTTCTGTTGAAGTGGAAGCTATTATTCTGAGCCCTGGATATGAAGGTAAGTGCTTTAAGCTTGACACCCAGTTGTATCTGTGGTTGGGCCTCTTTTTTTAGAGGAAGAGAGAAAGTGGTGCTTGAGGTAACTACTTTATTAATCCCCAAGGGGAAATTAATTATATTTTACAAGCTAGTTCATAGAGTTGCTGTAGATGCTGATGGCTGCAGGCAGGAAGGATCCTCTGTAGCAGTTTGTCTTACAGCGGCTCTGAAGAAGCCTCTGACTGAAGAAACTCTGTTGTTGTACGACAGTCTGACGAAGAGGATGCTCATGGTTGTCCGTAATGTCCATCATTTTAGTTTAGAGAGATTTAAAAGAGCGGAATATTAAAGACTACTCTTATTCGGTAGAAAAAAGGAAGCGATGAAAGACAATGTTTGTGCGCACTGTGAGGATACTGTGACTGGCTAACCGTTAGCTGTTAGCGCTAAAGGTAGCATCTGCTTCCAAGCTTCCCATCTATGCTAATCTAAAGAGCCTCTCAGTTTCCATTGAATCTGGACTGTATTCAATTATCTCTAGCTCAGAGTCTAAAATACTACATTGGTCTGACTTGAACGGGATCATTCTACACTGATCATTCTATGTGGAAGATGCAGTACGTGTCGGGGATTTTTCTGGGAATCTGTCGGAGATCGCTGTCATTATCCTCAGACAGGCTGTCCTGTAGCATTCAGTGCTCTAAATGCATAACAATCTAAACTGTTACACACCATCCTCAACATGTTAATATCTGTGATGAGTGTTTGTCCGATCAGATGGACGCATGGAGGATAACGTGGCGACTCTGCTCTGAGCTATACTAGGGAGTGTGCTGATGCTGTCTTTGCATTGCAGCGTGCCTCTATATCACACTTTTTCCTCATCCCATAGTACCGCTAACATTTCACTGTTGCTGGGTTTGTGAATATCTCTTGAGTTGGATAATAAAGTGAAAGTATGATCTAAAAGAGACCAATGATGGTTCTCTCTCACAATTCAGAGTCTTATATGTAAAGAGGCACCGATCGATCTGCCAGACATCGGAGCTGACCAGTTTTGATCGGCTCTGATTGGTCGGCAAGCAAAATACGGAAAGATCACGTTCCTCTTTTCCATAGTTTTTAAAATGTATCAAAATTAAGAGTTTGCACCATTTTTCTTAGCGTAAAAAGGCATTGTGCATGTATGTAGTTTGATGTACTTCATTTAATAAAAATCAGATAAAGTTTAGCGACATGTGATGCATGATTGGAGATAATCTTGTAACCCTCCAATGCTCTTTTTGATTTAAATATATCACCTCTGTCAAAGGACCTGCAGCACTTTTTTCTCTCTTTTATGTGTTATAGGGCTTAGTAGTAAAATAAAATTAGGAATTGGACAAAATCAGAACAGGCAGGTCAGAAATCAACACCAGGAATTTGCATTGGCTAAAAAAGAAACCTGATCAATGCATCTCTAGTTATATTACTATTTTGGGTTTTGTTTTTCTGACTGCTCCCACATTTTTTTAACTTATACAGGAGCACATAATGCTGTACTTTAAAATGTTTGTTAGTTAATATTATTTATGTGTGTGTGTGGGGGTGTGTGTGTATTGGTGTACCTTTGTCGTATATGTATAAAATTGTCATGATTTTAAACTTAATTTCATTGTAAAATTAAGCTAGTTTGAAGGTTAGATTTTTTTGTTGCTCATTTGCAAACGCAAAATAATTTTTGTAGTTTCTGTTTTGATGTTTTTATCAGAATCTGGACTGAACCATGAGAAATTGGACTAGAGAGGAGAGAGGGGAAAAAAGGAAGAGATCTGGAGAACAAAACTGATAAAAATAGTTGAGACTTGTTGCTCCCAGAGGAGGTTAAGAGACAAAGAATGTGGATGCTGGGTGAAAAAGTTTGGAAATCTATAAAGAAAACTAAAAAAAGGTTAAGGGCATAGGCATGAAAAGTCATGAGAGTGAAGCGGAAGGAGACAGAAGACTTCAGACGGGGGAAGAGTAGAAAAGTGGAAAGAGAGAATAACAAATAGTGAGAGTTGGGTTATAGATTGCTGTAGCAATGAGAATGATGGGGGGTTTTCATTCAGAGAGAAGTTGTTACAGGTACAAGAGCAGAGACATAACTCCCCTCATCAGGTCAAGGTGAGACATACAAGAAGCCCTTGGAGATAAAGATTTTACAATCGTATCGTTACCAGAGCGGTTCTCACCACACCATGCATATTCTCTTTGAAGAACAGGCTCGTGCTTCCCTCTTTTCTTAGTAAGACGGCTCCACAGTACGTAGTATCTCCTTCTCAGAACTTGTGCCCGCTTTCCTCTCTGCTCTACTCCAACTTCAGCAAAGTTCCCTTCCACACGCCTGCTTTTCCTCACTTAACCTCCAGGCAAAAGGAATTCACATAGAAATCCACTTCTGATTCCTTTGTTCCTCATTGATTTCACTACGAAAGCACAGTTGGGAATGAAGATTGTGTTTTTTTTTTTTTTTTTTTTTTGTGTGTGCTTTTTCTCATCTATGAATGATTGCAGGGATTTTCGTTCCTTGTGTGTGTGAAGCGGCTCCGTTTGAGGGAGCCTGCATTTTTCATCCCTACGCCCGGGGGTGGAGTTGAGGTCCGAAGGGTCTGCCCGTCAATACCTTGCCATTGTATCTGCGTCCATCTTCATCTTCCATTCTGTTTGATCCCTTTCTCTTCATGTCCAACCTTATTACATCCCCTGACCCTGCACTCTGCCCTTCACCCAAACCCACTATGGCGTGCTAAACAGCGGTGCTTGTTGGGATGTCTCCCATGGAGACGGGGAAGTAAATCACATGTTTGGTCACATGGCGCTGAGCAGAGCTGGAGCCTCCTTGTCCTCGCTCCTTCTGCTCACGGTCAATACCGCCATACATTTGGGTCAGTTAGCCCTGAACAGTGGATGTGTTTTCTGTTAAGGGAGATGGATTTTACTCCCTTACTCCTGTTTATACACATATGTTACGAGGTCTTTTTTTTTTTCTGCATAGACTTATAGCTGAATAATATCTTCGAGATTTATGAGGATGCGTCTCCTTCCTGTATGGAACCAGGGCGTCCATACCTCTGACTGTGCCCATGTGTCATACCTCTCGCATACCGCCTTTCCCTCCCGCCTTGTTTTTGGTGTTGGTTTTACGAGACCCCAAAAAGGCTCGGTTCTCAGCATCTGGCGTTCGCATGTGATGAGCTGCCTCTGCGGTTTCCCTGTGTGTAGTACTTATAGGCTTTTTCTGTTCTGTAAAGCATATTGTGCTACATACGATGTTTAAGACCCTTTTTTTTCTCTCCATTGTTTTAACGTGTTTCTCCTGTAGCGTGGAAATCCTATGGTCATTTATATTAATGTAGGGTGAGGCTCATAATTATTCATACCCCTGATAGATTTGACTTATCTTTGGGGGCCACCCTAGACAAGGC
This sequence comes from Fundulus diaphanus, assembly GCA_037039145.1. Lineage (NCBI taxonomy): Eukaryota > Metazoa > Chordata > Actinopteri > Cyprinodontiformes > Fundulidae > Fundulus > Fundulus diaphanus. Next base: position 12,887,945 of record CM073128.1, on the reverse strand, counting down.
CATCACAGGGCAACACAGAGACATACAGGACAAAAAAAACTATGTAGAGAGACCAATTCATTTAACATGTTTAATTTCAGTTTAACAATTAATGAAACATGTAATTTTTTTGGACTGTGGGAGGAATCCAGAGTACCAGGAGAGAACCCACACAGGCACAGGGAGAACATTAAACAACATGCAGAACAACCCCAGGTTGAACGTGGAGTTCAAACCCAGGACTGATGAAATAGCTGACTTTAGCTAACTTTGTCTATTTAGCAAATGTTCCGTTGCACTGGTTTCATCATGTGTTGAGATAAATACAAATAAAAAACACAATTTACATTTAACATTGTAAAAAAAAAAAAAAAAAAAAAAAGACTCAGAAGGACTTGAAATTTAAAGTTTAAGACTTGACACTTTATTTGAGTTGTTGTGCGACCCTGATCAGCCAATCAGAAAAGGGCTTTCGGGAAACGTGTTTAAACATCAAACATTATTCTATTAAACAAAAAGACAGCTGCTTTTCAGGGGGTTAATCACCATAAAAGTTTGTTTTGAAGTTATTTTTAAATATGCTGATTCACATAATTAATATGTATTCACATGAATTCAGAGAGCAGTCTTTCAGCCAAAAGGCTCAGGTTAAAAACATTCAAAAAAACAATAAAGAAGTGGTTTTGTGTTATTTAAACTTGTCCATTGAGGATATTTACATGGTGTTTTAAGGAAGCGATTCTTATGGGCGAAAGATTGGGTCTGGTGTGTTTGTGAACACTACTAATCTAAAGGAAGTTTTTGTTTTCACACTAAAAAAGCTTTAAAAGTGCTATTGTTTTATTGATTTTTTTTTTTTTTTTACCTTTTAACGTTTGGTACAGCCCTCATCAGAAAAGTATTTTTGTTACTTCAATAGCTGTTCAACTTTATCTTTAATTTTCAGAATTCAAATATTTCCACTCAGTCCATCTGCAGTGAGATTGGCTCTTGTGAACATTTTAAAACCTTAAAAAGATTGTCTTCAAAGAATCAGGCCACTTTAACAATTTCATGCTTTCAACTCGTTCGTCCCTTTCTTCATCTATTTTTCTTTCTCTTTTTACCGTGTTTTAAGTAGGGCACTGATGGCTCCACTGGGTATAGGTATGTGCCTAATGACTGTCCCAACATTGTGACTTATTACTTTGATTAATATATCATCATAAAGACTCATGAAGGACCAGCACCATCTAAAAAGTCACAATTTTCACATTTGTACAGTAGTATTTCAGGTTGTATGTATCTAAAAACATACTGTATATATATTTCACATGGAAACATGTTAAAATGAAGGTGTTTATTTTGATGTGCCATTAACATAATATGGGTGTTTATAAATGAGTGAGGAGCCCTTTAGTCCCAGGATGTGAAGACTCCAGGGATGATAGGGGTTCAGGGAAGAGGAGGAAGATGGTTGCCTCTCGTAGCTCTTTCTAATTGGTGTACAGGGAGAGAAGCTGGAGTCTGAAACTTGGATCAATGTAATTAAAATGGAAAGCCCCAGCCCAGACATTTAAAACACAGCGAAGCCAGCTTTACATGCCTGGGCTGCGGAGGGCACAACATGGCCAGTTAGCTGCAAAAGAATAATAGTACAGGTTTTCTCTTTAATTGTGTTTTTATGGAGACCAGTTTGAGAGTCTTTTTTAAAGGGAAGTCACATTTTCATGCCTCACTAGAGATATACCTTGTAAGGTGTTGTCACCAATAAAGGCTTATACTATTTGTGCTGAAACTCACACTATATAGTAGAATTATATTATATAGTAGAGTGCCCCACTGAGTCCCAGCATAGTCTATGGCAGCTTCTTTTAAATACAAACAGAAATAAAGCCACTTACTTTATAGTCTCAGAAGGTTGTTTCTGATTGGAAATGAGTGGGGCATCTTTCAAAAGTTAATAACAAAGCAAGGAGTATATGTTTTGAGGGAAACAGTTTGTTTTGTTTATATTTTATTCATATTCCTTATTCCTTCCAGTCATCAGAAATGTGTTACTAAAACTAAAGAATCACTTTTTATCAAAATCCGAACAATTTTACACCTAACGACACATTTTCTGTTGGATTCAAAGCTACCACCCTCAGTCAATAAACCTCCAATGTTTTTTTTCTTTCATTCAGTGTTTGTGGCTTTAAAAGTTTAATTAAAATGAAATTTGCTCAAATCCTGTTAGTAAAGTTAGAAAACTTGGAGAGAAAAATGCAATTTTGTGTATCTGGAAGAGACCGATTGTCCCTGAAAGAAAACAGGAGGGCTGTTTCAGTCAGGGACAGCCTGATTTGGGCAACTTTTTGTTTTGGAGTGTAATTTTATTTATATATATATAAAATCTTTGTCCTTTTTACGTGCTATGGACTTATTGTACCTTGAGTTGTATCTAGAGATTTTCTCATGCTTCCTTCAGCAACGTGTGAATGAACTGGATTTTTGTCAGTCAAATTTTGTTTCCAATAATAAACGAGCAATTATCCTTTTTATTGGCCATTAAAAGTCCCACATTTAGGTGCATGATGAAGACGTTTAAGTGAAATAATTGAGCTTCTCTTTAGCTACCTGACCGGTTCTCTAGAGTTTGGGTTGTTTTTAATGTCTTGTGTGGTACAAATTATTACTGTTGTAAAATTAAGGAAAAACAGCCCATGATGATTACTTTCTACATAAAGTCAAGGAGACCTTTGAGGATTAAGCGTTTGATTCTAGGTTTAGTTTCAGGTAATGGCTTATGTTTTAGCTGGGACAACTGAGTGAATCTGGTTATGTGTAGAACGGGAGGAGTGTGTGGTTTTAAAGATGTGTGTGTGTGTGTGTGTGTGTGTGTGTGTGTGTGTGTGTGTGTGTGTGTGTGTGTGTGTGTGTGTGTGTGTGTGTGTGTGTGTGTGTGTTCTGCCACCAGCAGCTCACTCCCCTTAGACAGACAGCAGGCATGCGTGTGCACTGTCTTTCCCGAATATCAATGAACCATGTACACACACACACACACACACACACACACACACGGAGACAGAGGCAAGCACATCGTCTCACACACACCAGGACCCCAGAGGTCAGAGAGTGAGTCAATCATCTAAACCGTTGCGACGACATAGTCTGAAAAAGGAGCAAGTGTGTATTTTCTTGTTTGTGTGTGTGTGTGGGTGGTTATGCATCTATATATTTGCGTGCACACACACACACACGCGTGTGTGTACTCGCTCTGAGAGCAGGGGGCCGGCAGCTGTCAGGGGCTAGGAGCAGCAGGCACTAATGAAGCAGATGAATAGTGCAAAAACTCGCAAATACAAACAGGACAGTTGACATTTTTCATCTGTCAAAAGCAGAAGATGCATGAAAATACGAGGGGGTCTTGTTTAACCCTTTGCCTCCTGGTGTCTGCAGCTGCCTCCCCCGCCTCCCCCTTGTTTCTGTCTGTCTTTTTTTTATCCATGCTATCAGAGCACATTTGGATATAAAGGTACTCTTAATTTAAAATATATACTTGGGCTTTATTTGTTACAAAGCAATTAGGAGTGTTTTCCACATGAACCTCTGAAACACCCAGAACAGATTTTTATAGCAAAGCATCTTGTGTTTAAGGAGGGCAGCTTTGCCTGAGACCAGTTGGATCTCTTCTATAATTTTTTAATTTAGAGCTCACATTTTAGTTCTTGAAAATGAGATGTAATTATAAAATTAAACGCTAGATTTAAAAAAAAAAAATAGATCTCACTAGTAGACGTCATTCGTAACACCTGAGCTTTCTATGCCTTGCTTCACATGGGATGTATAGCCTGCAGTAGCTGGATGTTATTATTAATGAGATAATGTTTTTGATTGAAGAAGAAAACAGGCATATATCGCAATATCTACCAATATTATCGTTTTTTCTAATTTCAAACAAGGCATTTGAAAGGAACAGAATTCATTTCACTTGTATAGTGACGATTTTTCCTCCGACTGGGGTTATCGCAGCCTGATGATGTCTCTACAGAAGAGTTTCTGGAGCTCTAAGATCTGTAACAGTCGGTGTCAGATAAACAGGAGAAACATCGTAGCAGAACCAAGAAGATGCTCCACCCCAGTCGGTTCTCCTGGTCTTTAAGTATAATGCCAAAAACTGCTGTTTTTCTTTCCCAAAGTGCTCCTGGTTCAGTTTATTTTGCTACTGTGTGTGCAAAAGCGAAAAGCATTTCAAGAACGAAAGTCGGAGGTTTGGAAGACGATCAGATACCGTTAAAAGTCCGACCATAAACGATGCCAACTAGCGATCAGACGGCGTTATTCCCGTGACCCGCCAGGCAGCGTCCGGGAAAGCAAAATCTTTAGGTTCTTACAACATAGTAAAGTGGCGTGCCTTCTACAACAACCCAACATATTAAAGGGGCTCTAATTATATCATCGATCCACGTGGTTTTAAAGTTTCTTTACTAAATCCTGCTGTTTTTCCCAAAGAAAGTTTCCCAAAGGGGTTTGTGAGGTTTAGTTATGGTTTTGTCATCAACAGAGCAATTGACGGCTCCATCGCAAACAAATAGATCTTTGTACTCCGTTTGCTTTTATGTAAAAGTATGTAAAATGACCCTAAAAAGTACCCCTGACCCAACGCTTCTGTGGTTACCTGTCAAGTTTCCCCTTAGTTTTAGTTTTTTATGGAAAGGAGGCCTGGACCAGTGTTGTTGTTCTGGATCTTTCCTGTCCTCTCAGCCACCAGTTGGTCTCAGCAGATGTCCAATCACATCACGGCGGGCTGGGTTGGAGGTTTGTCCTGTTTTAAGGGGAGATTTTCTTCTTAGTGGTGATAAAAATGTGAATTGACTCAACTGCATCTGAACCCGACTAAAGGATTAGATTTTGTTTGAATGAATTTAATTAATTTTTGATTTTGGACTAAATAGAAAAATATGTGATATGGTATTTTTTTTTTTTTTCATGTGAACTAGCTTTAGAGGACAGTTACAGATGTATGTAATGATTTTGGAAAACAGAGTGATTGTGGCTGGAAATGTCTACATTTCTTACCCAGAATCTCTCGTCTCACATGCAGCCTCCTTTTCTTCATTTTTCCAACTCACAAAAATATTTTCTCTTTGTGGTGCCAAACATTTTATAATATGCCACCTTCACACCAAGCTGATGTATTCGGTATGGAAGAACTCCATTTTGAATCGCATGTGAAAATTTTCTCTTCATCAGCTTTCACACTCCCAATTAGCAGCCTGTCATACACATACTTTTGTCTCCAAAACAATACACGGACAGCTGAAAAGTAGTTGAGAAAATATTGTGTAAAAACTCCCTCTGCCCACTGATAAACCTGTGAAGTTGCTTCTGTAATTTTTTTCCCGTTTTTATAGCGTCTCTTTGTGGGTTGGGTACTTCACACCCCAGCGTGGGTTCATCCAAAGGTCGGAAGCAATGGTCAAAATCGCTTTCAGACTGAAATGTTTGAGTAAACTTAGATCTTGACAATTGGCCGAGAAATTCTGTAGATGGGAGCAGAAACCAAAGACAAGCAGAAAACTAGGAAGAATGACTGTTTATTCTCTGGCCTCACTCCTGTATTAATGTTGGTCAAAGAGCAGGATTACATCATGTCGCAAATGTACCGTTCGCGTAGCATCACTCTATCTATATCTATCTATCTATCTATCTATCTATCTATCTATAGGACTGTCTCAGAAAATTAGAATATTGTGATAAAGTTCTTTATTTTCTGTAATGCAATTAAAAAACATGAAATGTCATACATTCTGAATTCATTACAAATCAATTGAAATATCACAAGCCTTTTATTGTTTTAATATCGCTGATTATGGCGTACAGCTGAAGAAAACTCAAAAATCATATCTCAAAATATTAGAATATTTCCTCAGACCAAGTAAAAAAAAAAATAACAGCAAAACAAAATCAAACATTTGAAAATGTCCATTAATGCACTCAGTACTTGGTTGGGAATGCTTTTGCACAGATTACTGCATCAATGCGGCGTGGCATGGAGGCAATCAGCCTGTGGCATTGCTGAGGTGTTATGGATGCCCAGGATGCTTCAATAGCGTCCTTTAGCTCATTTGCATTGTTGGGTCTGGTGTCTTTCAGCTTCTTCTTCACAATACCCCACAAATTCTCGATGGGGTTCAGGTCAGGGGAATTGGCAGGCCAATCAAGGACAGTAATGCCATGGTCAGTACACCAGTTACTGGTGGTTTTGGCACTGTGGGCAGGTGCCAGATCTTGGTTGTGCAGCGTTTCCTGCCACATTTCCCCCTTCCAACACACTTTTTGTGAATGTGCTTTGAAACTGCACTCTGTGAACAGCCTGCTCGTTGAGAAATTTCTTTTTGTGTCTTACCCTCCTGATGGAGGGTGTCAATGATGGTCTTCTGGACAGCAGTCAGATCAGCAGTCTTCCCCATACTTGTGATTTAGTTTACTGAACCAAGCTGAGTGTTTTTCAAGGCTCAGGAAACCCTTGCAGGTGTTTCGAGTTAATTAGACGATTCAAGTGATTAGTTGAATAGCCTACTAGTATACTTTTTCACGATATTCTAATTTTCTGAGACAGTCCTGTGTGTATATATATATATATATATATATATATATATATATATATATATATATATATATATATATATATATATATACACACACACACACACACACACACACACACACACACCATGAACTCAGGCTGCTTGTGCCTATGAAGGTATTTGCAATAAACTAATGGCTGTCACTCACAAAAAACAACAACCTTGAACACAATCATTGGTGAGTTAATTAGGTAGAACGTAATTGTATCATAGACCATGTAATACTCCATTTTATAAGTTGATGTCTAAACCCAACAGAATTGTTGCTGTAGTTTAATTCGAAATTTCTATGCTACTTTACCAGTTTAACTAAACTAAAGATTTGATTGCCTCAAAATCTTTCCTTAAACTGAATGTGAAACTGAACCTTGTCCTGCTTCCTGAATTTCACACTTTTAAAACATCTAGAGATTTGGACCTTTTTAAAACATGAATTTGAAGAATCCCTTTCCTTTATTATTTATTTCTAAGACTGGTTGTTATAAAACCAACTAAGTGGAAAAGATCACAACATGAATTTCACATATTTACATGCTTTTAAGAATATTAATATCTCAGATTACCTGATAAAATAAAACTGAAGCAAAGTCAAGTTGGAAGTTTAAGTCAATTTAAGTTGGAAAAAGCTTTTAAGGACTTATTTTACTGAATCAATTGTAGGAAAAAATAACATCACATTAGTTTTCTACTCTTCGAGAGGCAGGAAGGACCTTTTGACCCGTGCGTCCTGCTTCCCCTCTGACCGTCGTCTGCTCTGCCTGTTTACAGTCGTTTACTAGAAGATGCAGGTTTCTTGCTGTTCCAGGACTGAAATACCCTTTGGTGATGCATCCTTTAAGCAACTTCTGCTGTTTAGGCTATAGCTCACATCTTCAGCTTTGCAAAGTAGCACTAAGAAAAAGACCAGCAAGCGAGAGGAGAATCATCTGCTTTAAGAGATTTTTTTTTTTTTGTTTCGTTTTGATTCAAATAAAAGGTAATGGTGGACTGATCTGCCATGTACAGAAAGTTTAGACTTATCGACTTGTCTTCCACACTCTAACCGTCCTCTAAGCCCCAGGAGCAGATAACTGTGCAGAGACCGATTCCAACACACGGTACAGCGGGTACCACCTGTTGAGAGTTTGAGTATTTTACTTCCCTTTTGTCTTTGTAGTCTCACCAGCTCTCCTCTTGTCTCCATCCCCTTTCTCTCTATACGTCTCCTCTCTATTTCTTTACATCTCTGCGCTTTAGATGGCAGCCTTACAGAGTCCTTTCTATGGGGATAAGATGAACCTCTACTCGCTTTGCAAGAAGATAGAGCAGTGTGACTACCCCCCTCTTCCTTCAGATCACTACTCAGAAGAGGTAAGTACTGCTGCAATCTGTTGCCTTGTTCTGCTATATCATGAAGAGATGTGGACTTGTGTGTTTTTTTGTTGTTTGTTTTTTAAAAGGACTTAATAATATTGGCTTCTGGCCCTTTTTCACTTCTTCTTGTAACTTTTGTTTGTTTTTTTTTACTTTGGTAAAACCCACCCTTCTGTCTGACCCAGTGCACAGTGTATAATTGATCAAAAGACTGGCAGTGATTTTATCCATTTGGAAATTAAATTCCTGTATGGAAAACATATGGCCATGCTTTAGAGCAGAGTCAGACTAAGTGGGCTAGAGTTTCTCAAAAATCATCGTTTAATCATCCGCTTTACTTCTGTGAAGACTTCCTCGAGCATAAAAATGTAACATAGTCGACTTCTGGTTTAATTTTGCTCTCTTGCTGATTGCCGATGACAAGCATGAGAATCTGTGGCTTTTTTGTTTGCATGTCATCTTCATGTGGGTGGAGGTGGGGTTTTTTTTCTAAATGTTCTTAGATGAATGCTTCCATCTTAAGAAAAACTACCAACACTGACAAGACATATCCACAGACGTTATGGTTGGTGTTTACGATCCGTCACAGATTTCTTCTTATCAAATTTGCTTGATTAACAAAATTTTAGTGCAGCAGACTCTTATTTTCACTTATGTTTTCAATACCTCTTGTTTAAGGTCAAAGTTTTATGTCCAGTTTTGGATTTTTCTTTAAAGAAATGCTTATGTTAAGGGTTTTCTTTCTTTGCAAACAATGTAGCTTCTCATTTTAAAACCTTAAAGCAAAAAAAAAGAAATTTTGTTGATTGTAAGCCTTCCATTGAATGCAAAAGACTTAAAATTCATATTCTGTTAACAGTCCATCCATATATTCAAAAATCTTGAAAAATATTTGTAGATATTTCACTGTTCAATTCAATTCAATTTTATTTATATAGCGCCAATTCATGAAACATGTCATCTCGAGGCACTTTACAAAGTTAAGTTCAATCATATTATACAGATTGGGTCAGATTATACAGATTGGTCAAAAATGTTCCTATATAAGAAAACCAGTTGATTGCATCAAAGTCCCGACAAGCAGCATTCACTCCTGGGGAACCGTAGAGCCACAGGGAGAGTCGTCTGCATTGTCCATGGCTTTGCAGCAATCCCTCATACTGAGCAAGCATGAGCACTGTTAAGTTTTAAAAACGTTTTTGGGTATAGTTAGTCCACAAATAATTGTGAAAACAAACTGTTTTTCAGTTAATAATCCCCATAAAGCCAAAAAAATTTTTAAATGTTTTTCTTGATAGTCGCTCCACCAGTGAAATATTAAAAAAAACTACAACAAAATTATTTTTGCTTGATAGTCCCCCTTTAAATGCAAAAGTCTTAAAAATGTTTTAGTATCGACAGTCTACCTATAAATAATGTTAAAAATAAAAACGTGTTAATTGTACTTTGTTAAACACCAAACTAGATTATTGTATTCATAGCCTTCCATAAACTGCAAACCAATTCTTGTTTTATCATGTTTTGTGTCACTATTATTATCTTTAATAGCCATTAAAAAAAATCATGAAAATACTATATTATTACAAAAACCATTAGATTAGGCAGACCCGGCTACAGAAACAAATGAAAGGGGGTGTATTCCAATTTTAGGGAGCCACACTTAAAAAAAATATTTTAAATGCTTCAGGCTGAACAGCAGCTCTGTGACCACTCCTACAGTGCTGAGGAAAAAAAATATCTCTGTCAATAAATTAACAAAATCTAAAAATAAATAAAGCAACATTATAGTCGGTGTTGCCAGATTGGGCGAGTCTCCACATTGATCTGGCAACACAGAGGGTAGTACTGTGTCTATTCAGTTAACTCAAAGTCAGGCATAAGCAGACGCACTGATAAACGTAAGCACTGATGTCAGGCTGAACATGGACTGAAGTAAACATTCATACTAGGAGCCGTAACTACAGCAGGAGCACAAGCACCAGAACAAAGAGTTTTCTTCTGCCTGCAAGAAACCCAAGTTTCTTCAATTTGGCTGAGTTTCACTGCTCGGTCCTCCTTGTGCTCCGTAGTTGCCACAGCTAACTCTCCCAGCATGAATGTTTACTCTAGTGTGGACCTCAGTGTTGACGTTCCCAACAGAAATTAATGGTGCTGCTTCCTGGTCGCTCTCGTTTTCTTCGTTGTCACTTCTTGTATTTATTAGAAAATTAGTCAGAATATCCATGTCGCACTAACGACTGTGACCACAGCCGAGCCATGGCGTCTCTGTAGGCTACGAAGATATGACCCAATGACCCGCCCCTCTCTAGCTGTAATTGGCTAGCATGTTGCCTAAGTCTTTGATTTGATTGGTTGAACTGTATGATTGACAAATCAAAGATGGGAATAATAGAAAGTTGGCCACTGCAACGTAAAAAAACAAAACCAAGCTTACAGTCCAGGGCAGGCGCTGCGGGCGGGCAATGGGGGGCCGTGCCCGCCCGCAGCGCCAGCTGGGGCTGAGATTAGCGAGTTTGGTTTATTTTTTTTTTACGTCTGTTTAGATTCTTCTCTACAACGAAATCCAAGTAGAAAGAATTATGCCGTCTTTCTCTACTCAAAATGTCTTAACAAGCAAGAAGGATCGTATGCTAATGTCTTTCTGCAGTTTCGATAAAAATACAATACATATTTACGTTTTGGAATCAGTGAAAACTGATCATATTTCGGCTTTTTGAAGGAATGTCCGATTTTCTCAGGGACATAATTTTACCGCTACCTGAATAAACATCAAGTTGCAATGAGCCAATGGGAGATTGGCTTGTTAAACTTTAGTCACTGTGTTTACGACAATATTAAACACAAAGAGGTATGTATATAACATCATCAAGGATTTATTTTAGTGGCTTTTACTTCATTTATCTTTTTGGTTATGTTATTTTCCAAGAGGACATTCCCAAAGTGAAGTGAAGGAAGCTGATGTTACGTGAAACAATCACAAATGATCTTGTATTTTGTTTTTAATTTAGATTAAATGTTTTTTATTTGTCACATGAATGTTTCCACACATTGTGAAAAGCATTTCCTTTAAAACGATAAACAGTAAGTGGTATTAAGGCGGTCAAACCCTTCTTATAATCACTAACTTTTTGTATGTTCCCTTTGGGATTTCTAATTATCTGGTCTTTAAGGTAGGAGGGTCCTTGAGCCATCACCCTAATTCTTAGCTCAGATTTTTTTTATTTAAGTTGGGACTCTGGCTCAACCACTCCAAAATATTAATGTTGCTTCCAGAAAAAAACATGTTGGGTCAAATTTGAAGATGACTGAATCTAAGTCTGGCAGCGGTATGAGTGAGTTTTGGTCGTTATGTAAAGATATGTACCGTATTTTTCGAACCATAAAACGCATTCAATAATTTTCCTAAGTGTAATATCACCTTGCAGTGCAAAAAGGGAACTAAACGTAAATAAAATGTTCTTGAAATTAATGTATTTTTCCTTGATTTGAGCAGGTAGCTCTTATTTACCAATGAAATAAGATTTTGGCACATAAACTAAGAACTCATCTCCAAAATCTTATTTCAAGAGCAGGATATTTAATTATCTTGTTTCATGGGTAAAAATACTCATTCCAGTGGCAAATAATCTTATTTATCCGCTTCAAATAAAGAAAAAATATACTAATTTCAAGAAGATTTTACTTACTTGTATTCATCAGCAATAGAAGGTATGTATTCTTGATGAATAATTGTAAAAATAATGTCACAGCTATTGATGAGCAAGTCAAGCAGAAAGACTGGTTGAGGGAAGAAAGGGTTCCTCATTCTCTCGGTGCTGGTTCTCTGAGACCAGAGGAGCAGAGCTGGTTGTGGTGAGGAGAAGAGGTGTTGTCCAGGCTGACTGGGCTATTTGAGTTCCTCTTAGCCCCTGACCTGCAGCGCTCTGTAGTCCTGCAGGTTGGGTAGAGCAGCTCTTTAGGACCCTTTTGAGGACCAGTGAGTCCTGCCCGGTGTAGTCTCCTGCCCAGATGGTGATGCTCCCTTAGAAGATGCTGTATGAAGGTTCCTGAGCACCTTGGGAGGGAGCATGAAACTTCAGTCACCCGAGAAGTTACAGTCGCTGTCTGGGTTTACGCACACACAGCATAAAATAACTGGTAGCAATGATCATTATTATTTATCCAATGATTTATTTATGCTTTAAATGTTTTATTATCCCAGCATAAATAGACAGTACACAAAAAATGTCATGGACTCACTAACGTTTACTATTTTTTGTTCCTATTAATGATCCTGTAGCCATATAATAAATCCTGTAGAGAGTAAGCTTTCATTATGCCTCAGTAATTACTTCATTAGTCTAATAAGCGCTATTACTGAGGTATTTTATGTGTGTTTTTGTACTTGCAAAAAAAAGTGTGCAAGTGTATATTTGTAACAGCAACTCTTTCTGCACTCACACACTCGCACACCACGCTGAGCTTCAGCGTTACCCCACATGTCACCCCCATCCTGGAGAAAGGAAGACAAAGCGAAAGAGAGTGGGAATGATAGAGCGAGAGACAGGGCGATGGAGAGATGGAGATGAGGGGGGTGCCTGCAGCGCCTGTCTGGATGTAAACAATGCTCCTGAAGGATCGGCAGCAAACTGTCAGCTGCTCATCTTTGTTGTGTCATTTAACCATCTCCGTCTACGCTCCCCTCCCCACCACCTCCCCCTCCCTTCGCTAGCTCCCTCCCCACCCTCCACCTGACACCCCCACCCACCCACCCCACTCGCCATGCAAAGAAGCGCATGAATATTTTACATATCTGCCTCTCTGCACGCCCTCCGTCTCCACTCCATGCGACTAATTCTCAGACCGTCTGAATTTGCATCTTCCTCTCACTTTTTCCAACCCCCCCCCCCCCTCGCACACGCACACACATGCACAGCTACCACGCAACACCAGCCAGGAAGTCGACATGCGGTTACCATGGCGACCTTCTGTAGATGTTTGTTTTTTTTTTTTTTTCCTCCCATTGCATCTTTTATTATTATTTTATTAATGATGGGACTGACTATTCCGGCTACAGTCCTGTCTGTCTGCTCCAATCAGCCGCCACGTTTGGCCTTGGGTGTGACTGATGTCCCCGCCCGGCTGCCGATGGAGAGCCACCTGGGTGCGTGTGTGAGGTGTGCATGTTTTTGCTCGGGTGAAAGTGGATTCAGCTGACCGAAACCCCAATTAGTGCACCGAAGCCTCCTGCTTATGTTGGTCTGTTATTGCTGTGTTTTTAAAAGCATCATTAACTGTATGATTTCTCTCTTTTACCTCCCCACCATTATTCCCCTGTCCCCTTCTACCAGCTGAGGAACCTAGTAGTTATGTGCATCATCCCCGACCCGGAGAACAGGCCGGACATCGGCTACGTGTACGGCATCGCCAAACACATGCAGAAGGTCACACAGGGCTGCTAAGCCCCGTGTTGCACACAAACATACGACACCCTGCAGAACTCCTCCACACTTCCACTCCTGCCTTTTATGCTGGACTCCAAACACGACTTTTGCCCATTACACCAAAAAAAAAAAAGAAAACCTCACTCCAGAGAATGACTGCTGGTGCTACCTGGTACATGAAGCAGAGTTTTACTGTCAGGGTAACGTTTATAAAAACAACAAAGGAACCCAGATTTAGTGATACAGATTTTCGTCTTAGGTAGAAATTTTAATTTTAGCATTTAACTTGTGCCTTTTTTTTTTTTTGAACGTTGAAAACTTGTCTCAGTTTGTGTTTGCTGGCATCCATCCTGCAGCTGTGACAATCATTTACCTCAGTCAGTGACTTTAGTTGGTAGAAACGGTGACTTTTCAGACCCCTTTAACAACTTCTCTGTTTTTAGTAATTTACAACTTTTTGGACAGTATTGCACCTGAAAGAAAGTTAATGTTCTCCTATGTAGGCTGCAGCCTTCTTTGTTAGAAAATGTGCCATGCACAAGTTCTCTCTTTTCACCTTTTTGTCACATTATAGCTACAAGCTTTAAGGTACTTCATTGGGATTTTATGTGATTATTTGCAGGGTTTCCCCCAGAAAATGGGGTGATCCTGGCTGTAGTTTTTGTGGTGGCTTGCGGTAGGTGCGGCGGAACCATGTAGTGCGTGCGGGGATAGACGCATGTCTCAGTCGTTGAGTCCTGAATTGCCTGCTGGCGGTGGTCAGAGGGCCCGATGGTGCTGATGTATATCAGCTACTAACATAGCTCACCACCATCATAGGTGAATGACTGACTGTAGTGTAAAGCGCTTTGGGGTTGTTGGACTAGTTAAAGCGCTGTACAAGTAAAAGCCATTAGCCATTAACAGCTAGCGTTACCAGGAGATTTTCTCCCAGACGGGAACTTCACTGACCATTTTATGTTGCCCTCAAACATCGAGACATTTAAAATAAACAAACGACGCTTAGCCTGGCAGGGGTTTCCCCCACCGTATTATAATACGGTGAAAGTAGAAGGAAAAAGATGCACTGTTCAATAATTATGCCTTACGTTTATGTTTGTATGTTGCATAAAGTCCCAATAAGACAATACAATTTTAGAGTTGGTAGTTATAACCTGCCAAAATGTGAAAAGTTCAAAGTATATGAATACTGTAAATATTTGAAGCCCAGGACGATTACAGGACAACCCTAACTAAAGGCCAATACGTACTCCCAAAAAACAGAGAAGTCTGTTCTTTTACCTGAGATGGCGAGGACAGCGGTCTTCCTGGCCAGAGCATACCATACTTCACAAGTTCTCAAGTGCACCACTCTTGGAAAGTCCTTATTGGTCTCTTTCTTGCAACATTTGTACATAATGGTTGTCAGGAACCATGTCAGAACAAGGTTCTGACCAGCAGATGTCAGAAACAAGCTGCAAGAACCTCCAAAGGCCCACAGACAGAGAAAATGTCAGTTCTAGTATAAAGAGTCCTTTTCTACTCTCAAAAAATATATAGAAAATAGAAATTTTGTTTAGAATTATGTAAATTTACTAATTGGAGATGGTCATGGGCTCAACAGTTGGTCAGGAAAAATATATAGTGAAAAATTGAGTGTGTTAAAAAAAAATTCAGAAGATGCTTCAGCGTGAAAAAAAAAACAGAAAAACTCTTAAAACTCTAGTGGAGATTTGTTTTCACTGAGTGACAGCAGCAAATCTGAAACAAAGCAGAGCAATTGATGGTTGATATGTTGTTGTGTTGCACTTTTTTACCCTGGCAAAGCAAGGCTGGCAGGGTTATGTCAAATGAATGTATTAGAAAAGGAAGAATCATTTACAGGGTAGACTAGAGACGTGCTTGGGGGAGAACATGGGCAAATGTCTCCACAACACTTTGAATGTTAGTCATTTTGACACCTTTGTGTTGTCTGAAAACTTCACAATGTCTCTTTTGACAGCCCCCATAGTCGCGGAAGCTGTAACAAAAGCAGTTTTATATCTGCTGTTTACCCTTCCCGTGACACCATGTTTTCTTCTTAGCTCAGCTCCAGCGAGGTACAAAGTGTCACGTTGTTCTGGGTCTGTAAAAGTCACAAAGCAAACATTTAGAGCATGAAATGAAGCGCTGTCCTTCCTACAGGGTCCAGCAGACACATCCAAACCCCCGTTCAGGTGGTCAAACGTCAGGCAGCCTTGTTTATATTGCAGTGAACATCTCTCTTATGCTACAAATAAGAGATCAATGTCAAGCCGTCCATGCTAGGAAAATTGTGTTCAGTCAAAATCTAAATACAAAGAAAATTATCATCATCACCCTAACTTGGTGAAAGTATGTTATCGAACGCATATAAATGCCCGTTTAACGGGGGAAAAAGCCATGATGAGATAATTTAGTTTACTATACATAAGAAGAACCGAGTTGTTGGGATGGATTATTGATTAGTATATATGTTTTTATGAGTAAAATGGTTTACACCAGTATTTTATGATAAACCAGCACTGACTGTAACTGGTTTACATTTCAATAATGAAACCATTCTGAAGGTAAATATGTCGTGATTAATAACACAATTTAACCTTGTCAAATAACCTGTTATACCCCTGTTGTTGTTGTTGTTTTTTTTCTGAACATCTGAAACTTCATATGTGTGTTATATTCAGAATCAAAGCTTGCATGAGGCAAGAAACTAAAGTTTGGTTAACAGAATATGTTGATGTGTTGATGGTTACAGAAATGCAGAGATTTACAACAAATAAAGTGTTTATTATTTTTGTTTTGCAAGCTTATATATTCCTTTGGATTTAGGCTCTAAACTGTTCCTCCCCTCAGCCACAGTCCTGATCATGTTTTATCTACTAGCTTTGGGAAAGCGGCAAAACATTTCAGTATTCTCTAGTAATTTGTCTGGGAGTTGTTGCTTTGACGTACCTATTTCAAATTGTAGTTTTTATGGTTAGTTTTATTTGATTTTAATTTGGCATATCAGCATTGAAACAAACATACTAAAGCTGACTCTGCAGCACCTTCAGAAGGCAAGCTTATATATTTTTCAGGAGGCATAATTAATTAAATCACTTCCTGTATGTAAATTTACCTAAAAGTGCTTTTACATTGAAACAGAACATTGTATTTATAGGAAAATAAACTCTACCTTTGCAGCTATTGCCTAAAAAAGTGGAGCTTTTTTTTTACCCTTACAAAGAAGTTTAAAATCACTGAGAACTAAGTTGCTTTAAGGATGTTTTGGCTTATCTTGATATTTTTATCTGTAACTGTTGCCTAACTCTGCCTTTTAGCTTTTCTCCGTTTTCCTCTGCATGCCCACTGAAGTTGATATCGAAGAGTCCAGAAAGTAAAACTAAAAACATTGGCGATATTTATTGTCTTCGTAGCTTTAGTTGCTTTTTCAACATTTCTTGTGCAAATGAAATACACATATCACCAACACGTTGTATGCAAATTAAAATGAATAAAGCTTTAACTTTTTTGTGGACATTGAGCTGAGTGAGGCTGTTTTTTTGTTGTTCTAACACTCATTTATCTTTTACCTGCCTGATTAACATAATCTAACATTGTTAAAGGACAGAAAGTATAATGTTTATCTCTAAAAACAGTTCTAGCATATTCAGAGTTACTGTTTCGTTCTGGTAAGGACAATTGGGATTCAAAAAAATAAGATTTATTTCCCTTATTAAGGTTTACAGTTTATTATTCCACTGCGATCAACTTCAGTGAAACATTTGCAGCATCACTGTAATCAAATTTAAAGTGTTTGTTATTGGAGGGATACTAAAGCAACTCCAAAGAAGTATTTTAGTTAATATAGTTCTCTGTGATAAATGCACGGCCTCCATATTCATTATTACACCACCTTCTAATCTTGCACAGCCCTGCAGGGATGCACTAACAGTTGTTATGAAATAAATATCACTGTTTTGTTATTTTATTAAAGTATACCACAGTGTGTAGCAGCTGTTAAATATGTCAACATTATTTCCTGTGCCTCTAGGTGTAAATGTGTTAAACAGACGCTCCTATTTGAAATAGGAAAGACAATAAAATGTTATTAAAGAGACAGATCTGTGTTGATTTTCATAAATTGCTAATTTGCTTCAAGACACAAATGAGGTTGGATGGACAGGACCCAGGTTCATCTTGCCTCCAAGGACACTGTAAGCAGAATGGTAAGAGAGGGGGATAAAATCTGTAATAAAAGTAAATGTGAGAGCTTTGATCCTGCACAGTTCAACTGTGCACCTTTAGGATGAGAGGGAAAAAACTAAACTGATTAAAGGAAAATACACTATGTAACTGTGGAAAGAATAATTTCTAAACATATTTAGCATTAATAAAAAAAATAGTTGTGAAGCAACGTTTTATCCGAATGTAACACATTTTACAATTCTTTAATAATTTATTGGGATATATTTTAATCAGCAAGCTTGTAAAAACGTTCTGGTTTAGAGTTGGATATTAGTTTGATTAATAAAAAGTACAACAAACTAAACATTGTCATGATTTGTCACGACGAACCCGAACACACACACCACACACGGATCTTAAGAGTTTATTGAAGGTTGATGAGTTGTGGAGGAAGGGAACCAGAGTCTTTACCGTGCTGGAGCAGGTGGATGATGAGAGCTGGAGGACCGCAGGTGAGCCTTGAGACGGAACCCAAGGGTGGCAGGTGAGCTTCGGGACGGAACCCGAGCTGGGCTTGGAGCGGGATCCAACAGGGCTGCGAGGGGAAAATGCGGTCAGGAGCGAGGAGGCACAGGCCGTTTCTCAATATGCGTTCTTGAGCGGTCTCGTGTGCTCGTGACACGTCATCAGCCTCAGCCCGAGCACTGTTCCGATTGCCGAGAACGCGCCGAATTCCCCGGATGTTGTTCTCGCCCGCCCTCTTTATCGAGCATGCATCAGAGCAGACTTGTGCGTTCTTCAGACTGACCGCTTGCCCAGAATGGACCGCGGCAAGATAATTTTTAGGCTTTTTAGAAATTAAAAAGTTTTAAAAAAAAAATTCAATAAGATTTATTGTGGTGTAGTATATAAATAGTTTTGAATGTTAAAGAAATGCTAAAGAACTGTGCGTCTCATGACGTCACAAGTACGCTTCTGTTCCAATACACCATACGTGCTGCGTGCTCGCGTTCTTGTCAAGTCCGATCTTCCTGTGTTCTCGCCAAGACCGGACTTGACGAGAACGCGAGTATGGACTGGCGTTCTCGTGAATTGAGAAACGGCCACAGTCTTACGAGAGTCCTTCTGGTGAGAGAAGACAAACCGGCGGTGACGAGCTGACTGGAATGAGTTTATATAGTGAGGCTTGCAGGTGGAGTGAGTCCAGGATGATTAGAGGCTGACAGGTGTAGGTGATTAGTGAGTGGAATCGGTGCTGGCTGGAGGAAGGAAGGTCCTGGAAAATGTCTATGATGCAGCAGGCAGAAATGCACCCTGACAAACAGACTTGCTTTCATCTGTATTATTTTTCTTGCAATGATTACAGTGTAACTCAGAGTGGAGCGGTGAGTACTGGAGGTAGATCAGTTAATTGCTTTGCTGAGCACCTTTGACTTTGCTGCTGACATTCATAAGTTTTGATAACGCAGTTGTGTCTCTTTCGCTAAGGCTTCAATACCAGCAAATCAAAAGAAAAAGTCAGAATCGATTCAATTTAAGGTCATTTTATTTTACTCATCAGAGTAATTATGCTTGTCAGATTTCTTTCTATGTTGAATTTTGACATTTTACGATGACAGCAAAGACACCAGTCTTATTCCATGTGTATCAGCCAGATTTATTTCTGTATATACCACAATCTTTCCACTCTGAGACCCGTTGTGGCGTAGGCTACATCAACGGTAGGAACACAACAAAACTTTTCTCTTTTAACCAAAATGTGTCGTCCTGTGCACCAGGCCTAAACCACACGTAGTCATCAATCAAATGTGTTTCAGGAGTGTGGTCTCCATAGGTTATAAACCTCCCAGAGTTGTGAAGACGACATTTACTGCAGGCATAACTTCAAGTCTTTGGTGTAAATTCCTCCCATTGTTCTTTGCAAAATCTTTCCAGCTCAGTCAAACTGGATGGAGAGGCAGAGGCTCTGTAAACAACAATTTTCAAGTCTTGCCGCAGCACCTCAGCAGGATTTAGTTGTCCAGGGTGTTCCCCGCTTCTTGCCTCTTGACCGCAGGAGATGGGAACTTGACCTGCAGCCCGGCATGTTTAGACAATGGATGCAGGCCGTTCACACTGAGCCTGGTTCTGCTGGAGGTTTTTCCCTTCCTGTTAAAGGGGAGTTTTCCTCTTCCCCAATTTTGCATTGTTTGTTATTTAAACTTTTTGTTATGTCTTTTTCTCTTCATAGTAGGTACACCAGGGGTCCGTTCTTCGTACGTCGCTAACTCAGTTAGCTGGATTTGATTGTTGACGATTTGACATGATCTTGGATCGTTTGGTTCTTCGAAACTCTTCCTGGACTTGCTGTCATAGCAACATGTGCGCCAGCTTAAGCCTGCTGGCGAGCAGGCTTATTTCATGTAAACAGGATTAGATCGCAGCTTTATAAGCGGAGGAGATAGGGAAGTCTGTCCAGCCAGTGCACTTGGACCACCTAGTGGCAGAGGACGGGACAGAATTGTGGAACACCATTTTTAATCTTTAATAAAACACAAACAAATAATGCTTAGTTCCTCTTGTTTTATTTAAACATTTTTTTTATAAAGAAAAGCCAGCAAGTAATCTTTTGCCTGCAATAAGAGATAGTTATGTAAAGTCAGCAATACTACTGTGAAATGGTGTATTAGAACTTCCTCTGAAGGTCCTTTTGAAGCAACTCGATCTCTAGTGCAATTTTTCAAGTTGTGGAGTTCAATTTCTCCTCTTTGTGTTTTTTCAGGTCAAAATACAACATTTTTTTGTTGAAGATGCCGTTTATATAGGGAACGGATGGCACCCTGTGTCATTTTGTGAAAGAAAAAGAAAGGGTGAAACATGCCTCATGCAACAAAAGTAAAAAGAACCTGTTTTTTTTTTTTCAGCCTTTTTCTTGGTGGCTGTTATAAACAAACACATAATTTAACAGTGGCTTTTAAAAAGAGGAAAAGTGTCTTTTTAAAATATAATATAATAATTAAAGGCTACCATTTTGTAGAATATTCTTGTACTTCACTTTTTTCCCCATGTTAGTGGGTCCGGTGGAGGCTCTGACATAAAAGAACAAAGTAAATATGAAATTATTAAAATGCAAAAATACATACTGTAGAAAGTGATAGAAACATCTAACATGGACAGCACTTATGCATGTAATTTGTCTGCTACTTTTTGCCAGCCCTCTCTCCTGGCTTTAGCAGACTTTGAGGTGTTCCCTGTCGTTTTAATTAATGACTCAAATTTGGCATAACCTTCCATTAAAAGCTCGTGTTCTGCTTGGGAGGAAAACTGTGGGCGTTCTTTGGCCATGCTGAACAGCCAATAGCAGCGTTGCTGATCAATGTTTCTACTATCAACACATTTCCCCTTTTAAACAAATGCATGAACGCGCAGTTATCTCAGATAACTCAATCCAGCCATACTAATCGTAAACAGCAGGTGTGTTCGAAGAACCCAATTAGCCGGATCATGATTAGCCGGATGAAATCATCTTGGATGTGTCATTTGATCTTGGATGTTTTAAGCAACGTACGAAGAACGGACCCCTGGTCTGGCGTTCTGTTGGCTGTGACACCATCCAGTGGTGCAGATCATCCGCTATTACCATATAACATAGAAAGGATTCCTGGATCAATGTGTGCTTCTGTACTTTTTTGTGTCTCTGCTCTGTCTTCTCTAAGCCCCAGTGGGTCGAGGTAGATGAGCGTTCACACTGAGACTGGTTCTGGTTCTGCTGGAGGTTTTCCTCCCTGTTAAAGGGGAGTTTTCTTCTCCACTGTCGCTTCATGCATGCTCAGTATGAGGGATTGCTGCAAAGCCATGGACAATGCAGACGACTGTCCACTGTAGCTCTACACTGCTCAAGGAGGACCGAATGCTGCTTGTCAAGATTTGATTCAATCTGCTGGGTTTCCTTACTTCCAACCTGAATTAAATAGAACTGATGAATAGAGGGACTTTGAAGGGGCCTTTCTAATAAATGATTGTACTTTGATTTAAGCCATCTTTTTGTAAGTCTGGTTAAAAATATAAATGGAAAACAAAGAAAAATCCAACAAATTTATTAAAAAATTAGCTGCGTTAATATACTATGTTCTAAAAGATTTATATGAAACAGCTGTGGTGGATATTAAGTTATCAAGAAGGAAAGTACGCTACTCATTAAGAGAAAGATGCATATTTGTCTTTGCAAATTTATTCAAAGGCATCGAGCGTTTGAATGTCTCTGTCCCAACGCAGTCAGGAAACAGAGCGACAGGAAAAGGGCACACTACACTTTTATTACATTCTGGGTTAACATAGGAAGTGGGAGTAGTCTTCAGCTGAGAAAATAGGAGTGCACACACTGGTACGATCCAGTTCTTATCTAACAGAACTACTCTCTGTGTCCTTGGTTAAAGAAAATAATAAATCTGTAAGCATGTGAGCTTCTTTTACACGGGAAAGTTTTTCAGGTGCATCTAGACAAGATATGATCAGAGTTACATACATCAATTAAATTTACTGCAACACAGCACATTTATTTAGCTTTTTTGCTCACATCAGTTTAAAGCCTTTCACATAAAAACACGATCTGATTAACATGAAGGCATCAATTTTATTTGTGCAGATAATCAGTATGTTTTAAAGAAGCTTCTTAAAAATATAACAACTGGCATTATGGGGAAAAAATGTTCTATAACTGGAAATATATCAGAGCTCTTGGCAAATAAACTTATCAAGCCTTCACAAATTATTTTACGTATCATGAAACATCTTTTTTTTTCTTTTTATAAAAGGCTAACAGTGGTGCAGGGTTCAAGCATGTGACCCACGATTGGAGGCCTCAGTCCTCGACCTGGCGGCCCCAGGTTCAACTCCTGGCAGGTGGCACATTGCCGCATGTCTTCCCCTTCTCTCTCAACCCCATTTCATGTCAACCTTCTGTCAAATAATTAGTGGAAAAAATAAAAAATAAAGCTAACATAAAGAGACAGTTAATGCTTTCGTCTTCAGCCTCATCAGATCCTCATCAGGGAGCTTCTTTATCACGGGGTTTAGGAAGTGGCTTATTCCTTGAGACTGAAACAACAAACAGGAAATAAATCAATACAGGAAGATTACATCAGTGTAATTTAAGTGTTTCTGGTTGTACTCCATAATAACAACAAATAAGGAAACAAATTATTCAATGGTTAAAATGAGCTGCAGAAGCTTTACCTTCTGGAAGGTCTCCCCCTCCAGATGAGGAAGGTCACATTCTGCGCTATGACTATGATGATGATGATGAGGTGGAAGTGGAAGCTCATAATTAAAGATCCAACACTGTGGTAGTCTGTAAAACATTACAGTTGAAACCAGAAGTTTATATAAAAAGACACATGCTTTTTCTTCTCACTGTCAGACATAAAATCTGAATAAACCTTTCCTGTCTGTTAGGATTACCAAAATTATTTATATTTTCTAATTGCCAGAATAAGAGCGATCCTCTTTGGACTTTATCTTATTACTTTCCTGAAGGTCAAAAGTTTACATGCATTTTTTTTAATATTTGGTGACCCTGCCTTTAAACTGCATGACTTGGGTCAAATGTTTTGGATGTCCCTCCACAAGCTTCTCCCAGAAGTTGGCAGGAACTTTGGTCCATTCTTTGTAGGCCGCCTTGCTCACACGCGCCTTTTCCACTCTGCCCATAGATTTTCAACTGGATTGAGATCAGGGCTTTGTGATGGGCACTATAAAACATTGACTTTGTTATCCTGAATCCACTTTGTAACAGGTTAGGCTCTATAGGCGCAGTTCCACTGGCCTGCCTGTTGTCGCCCACCTACATGTGAGATTCTCTTGGATATTTTTAAGGAGTAGTTCACTGGGATAAATTTCTGGATCACACATTTAACAATAAAATAAGCAGATCCTGTCTGAACTCTGTCTGCTTTGAAACAATGGCCATTTCTCAATATGCGTTCTTGAGCGTTCTCGTGTGCTCGTGTACTCGTGACACGTCATCAGCCTCAGCCTGAGTACTGTTCCAATTGCCGAGAACGCCAAACCGAGAACGCGCCGAATTCCCCGGATGTTGTTCTCGCCCGCCCTCTTTATCGAGCATGCATCAGAGCAGACTTGTGCGTTCTTCAGACTGACCGCTTGCCCAGAATGCACCGCGGCAAGATAATTTTTAGGCTTTTTAGAAATTAAAAATGTTGTTTTAAAAAAAATTTCACTAAGATTTATTGTGGTGTAGTATATAAATAGTTTTGAATGTTAAAGAAATGCTAAAGAACTGTGCGTCTCATGACGTCACAAGTACGCTTCTGTTCCAATACACCATACGTGCTGCGTGCTCGCGTTCTTGTCAAGTCCGATCTTCCTGTGTTCTCGCCAAGACCGGACTTGACGAGAACGCGAGTCCGTACTTGCGTTCTCGTGAATTGAGAAACGGCCTGTGTGTTGCAGAGTGTTGCTGCAGGTTCATGGGGAAAACCGCTCCTTCTTCAGGCTGTTTTCACTGAGATCTTTTGTCCCAGCCAATGTCAGCGGTAAAGAGTAAAGAATGTAAGTAAAAAAGATTTTAACTGCAGTGAAATAATTTTTTATCATTTTCATTTCATTTTTTGTGTCCATTGAATGTGAAATAGTCCCACAACAATATCTAATAAAGCTTTTTGCTGCAGGACAATGGCGAAAGCAGTAATGTACCACTTGTGAAAGTAAATCTGTTGTGCTCTCTTTGGCATTAAGACATCAATTCTGAATGCTACACTGCCAGACAGGACCCATTAAAAAAACAGCAATAAATAAATTTCATTGTCAGACCACAGGACATGTCTCCAGAATCTATTTTCCTTGTCCCTGTGTGCATTTACAAATTGGAATTTGGCTTTTATTGTTTCTTTTGGAGTAATGGCTTCTTCCTGGCAGAGTAACCTTTCAGCCCATGTCGATACACGACTCGTTTCACTGTGCATAGTGACACACTCTTACCAGCTTCAGTGTTTTCCCATCAAAAGAGAAAATCTAAGGGTTGTGCTGAATTTTGAGAGGCAGTGTGTATGAATAGTAAGATTTGAGTTAAAATTGAGCATTCAAGTAGGAGTCAATCTACCATCCAACGGTTCTTTAAATCTATCAGGTTGGTGTTGCTTATCCACTTCTGAGTTGATCTCACAGGTGGGGGGAGTCATTATCTATCATTCATCCTCAGAATGTGGATTTGAACACAGCCTCAGAGAAATTCATCCGACATTTAAAACAGCAATCAAGTTTACTTTTGTACATGTCCTTTGTGGACAACATCTGTGCTTTTACCTCTGATTTACACATTTAATAAACTCCTATCTGTAATTTAATTTCACAGGTTCTTCATGTTTTTTTTCTCCATGGTTGCCATTCCATTATGAAAAAAATTGATCAGCTGACACTAATACATGTTAACATTCATAAGGTGCTTTGCATTATTATTATGGTTATTATGACTATTTATGGTTGAATCTGGGGGTGTAGAGGACAGAACATGAGGCAGAATCTCGTACGCAAATGTTCAGGTACAGATATTATCTACATTGTAAAGGAAAATTGCATCCTGGTGTGCATGCCCATGGTTTTATAAACCGGACACCATTTTTGTTTTCTTTTTGATTTCAGTTTTAATTCTACGCAACATTTTATAAACGAGACCCCAGATATGTTTCTGATTTGAGACCAATATTAAAATAGCCTGGGTATGAGTGGAAAAATCCAATTTGTGCTGTAAAGACTCTGATACGGGTCACATCTGGGCGAAAGTCGTAGGATTTCTGCTACTTTATGTTGCAGTGAGAACATAGGAAGAGGCCATTAATAAAAGTTTCTGGGTCAAAACTACTCTGTCAATATTATTCTCCTTACAAGGACATCGAATGATAAGTACTAATGTTGGGACTAATAATTCATTAATCTATAGTATTGATTTAAAGGATTCCTACACATTTCCATCTGGGATTATCAAAGTATGTCTGATTCTGATTCTGATTTTTCTTTTTGTTGCATTTTTTAAATAAAAAATACATTTGTGACTTTGTGTGATGTATTTCTACACTAGTAGCCTTTTAAACGTGGCACTTCAGTAAAGTAAATGAATAAAAGCAGTCTGGAAGAAAAGAGTGAAGGACTTACATCCAGGCGCAGTCCATGCTGTAATGTTTTCCTCTTTGAAATTATCTCGATCATTGTAGATGGGACGGACTTCACAGCTGTAATTCGTAAATGGATCTAATCCTGGGATCTCAGAATACCATCCAGGACGCCAGTTATTCCATTTGCCACCATAGTTTCCCCTCTTGCTGTGTTCAGCTGTGCCATTTTTTCCACCAACTGTGTTAAGAATGATTTAACAACAACAGATTGTTATAAAATATCTTTATAATCATGGTAATTATTCATGTTAATGTAAAATAAATCATGAAGAAGAGTTTGGTCTGTTTCTCAAGTTAAACATTGAGTGAAGAAAACATTTCCATTAAAATCCTCCACAGGTCACTGCTGCTGAAACCCTGATAGTTTAGAGTCAGAGCGTTACTGATCACATCTGGTTATTTAAACTAAACAATTTTTGTAACTAATGTACATACATTTAGATTATTCTAATACTAAAGTGTTAAAAGTTATACCATGTAAATATACTTGAGAAGAATCTAATTATTTCACTTACTTCTCTTGACATCCTGACAGCTGCAGTTATAAAAGAGTTCCTCCAGGTTACGGAGAATATCTTGACATTTGTCACTTGTTATTTCCCAGTACAGGTGAATGGAAGTATCAGTTGATCCGTACCGCAGGTCTTTTATTGTAAAACCTGTTGGAATACCAAGAAGTGAACACAGTTCTTGTTGTTTTTCTCTCCAAACTGTGTCAGTATAATAACTTTGTTCTCCTTTCACTGAGATGCAGTAAATACCAACACACCACAGTCAATGTTGAAGTGGACAGGTGGAGTTGTCTTGTTAATGAAGACATTGTTGTTCTTGATGAGACCAGTACAGCTGTAGTCTGTGAACGGCTTCATGTCAGATGGTTCAACGGAGGTGTTGTCCTTTCCTGAAGAGACACAAACATGAGATCATCTCTGCAGTGACTGCTGTCTGGACAACAACACTGATCAGCTGCTGGCTTTAGTCTTTACAGTCACATTTTGACACATTTAGAGGAGATAAATATTCAGAACTCATTTACAGAGAGAAACATGTTGATACAACAAATACTTTTGATTTATCGTTAAGGAAGAATCTGTGTCTGAGGTTTCTCCTGTAAATGTTTTTAAATGTTTCTGACAGCTGTAGATTTTACTCACTTGAACATTTGTACTCAACGCTGAGATCTTTACAGCTTAGAGGAAACGTTGCTTCAATATTTGCAGGAAGTTTAGTGGGTCCAGTTTGCTTTATGTCATTTGGATCAATGAAATCTGAAGAAGAAAAATAATCAGATTGATGTAACTAATATCTCATCAACCGGAAGCAGATTTTTAAAATTAATGTTTTTATACATACCAACAGGGACATGTTCACTGAGGGTAAAGGAGATTTTTGTGCATGTTTTGTGAGGAAACTCCAAAACAAATTCTGAGCAAATATTGTCATAAGCAGGTTTGAAGCGATATGATCCATTGATAAATTCTGCAGCTGAAACCTTGTTTTTATATATTAAAGAGCTGATGTCTCAACCACTTTGGTAACAGAAATATCCAGAAGGGCAGGAGGCATTTTTTGTAATGTCTTGTTCATCTGAAACACAGATAATATTTGTTCCAGTCTTTTTTCAGTAAATGACGCGAGTCAAGATGTGAGATTATTTAGTTACTCACTCATTCCAGTTGTTGTAGTTTTAGTATCAGTGTTGGTACAGAGTATTTCTCTACCGTTGCTGCTAATGAGTGCAACATTTAGCTCATATTCAGTGCACGGCTTCAGAGGTTTGATTTGATGAGTTGATTTTTCATTGGAGAAAGAAACAGGAGCTTTCCTTTCAACTGAACCTTCCTTCTCAGCAACATCTATGGCGTATTTACCAGCAGTAAAATCTGTCATCTTTATCTGGAAACCAAACTGGATCGCTTCAACACTGTAAGAACCTGAACAGCAAGAGTTTAATCATTTATGTCAAAGAAACCACAAAATTATGTTTAGTCAAACTAAAACAATAATCTCAAACAGGAACAAATTTACTGTCCTTTTGTAAGTAAGGACAAAAAAAAGTATTTTTCTATTTGTCTTTATGTGATAAAATCTTCACTTACATTTAGGAGCTGATTCAGCTGCTGAAAGATGAGATTTAAACATTAAAATAGGATTGTAATTTGAGTACTTAAATACATTTTATAAAACATCTTAAAGTTACTGGTATCAGTGGCTTGAATCTCATCAACATTAAAGTGTTGCTTAGACTTTTGTTTCAATCAGTTGGAAAATGTTATGTTACCATCTACTAGACAGTATTATTATTATTAGTATTTTACATTTTATTGTGAAAGATATAAAATTGTGTATATATATATATATATATATATAAATATATATATATATATATATATATATATATAAATATATATATATATATATATATTTATATATATAAATGAATGTTTACTTTGTCCATCAATCCAATTGACAATCAAGCAAAAACATAATGTATGTATCAATGTTTACCTTGAAGTATTCTATATTGATCAATTCTTTGATCTGTTGTTTTCAGTTTCGAATTTTCACATAAATATTTTAATAACATTTTTGACATTTGCTGTGGTGGCCTGATACACTCCTGATCAAAATCTTAAGACCAGTCAAAAAATTGCAAGAATTTGCATTTTGCACTATTGGATCTTAAGAAGGTTCTAAGTAGAGCTTCACAATGTTAAAAGGACAAATCAGTGCAAGAGACAAGAACATTTGAGCAGGGAATTGTCTGAAAACTGCATTTATACTCAAACATGATTTTTTCAGATGATTAAAAGTTTAAGACCATAGCTCAAAAAAACCAGAAAACCCCCCAAAACAGAAATCAAAATGTCAAAAAAAAGGACTCAGTAATGAGTAGCTCCACCATTCTTGTTGATGACTTCAAACAATCGTTTAGGCATGCTCGATGCCAGTGTTTCCAGGAGGCTAGTGGGAACGTTGCTCCAAGTGTTGAAGATGGCTTCACGAAGGGCATCCATTGTCTGGAACTGATGTCCATTTTTGTAAACTCCCCTTGCCATCCATCCCCAAATGTTCTCAATTGGGTTTAGATCCGGGGAACATGCAGGATGGTCCAAAAGAGTGATGTTATTCTCTTGGAAGAACTCCTTTGTCAGGCGGGCATTGTGAACTGCAGCATTGTCCTGTTGAAAAACCCAATCATTACCACACAGACGAGGGCCCTCAGTCATGAGGGATGCCCGCTGCAACATCTCCACATAGCCAGCTGCTGTTTGACGCCCCTGCACAACCTGAAGCTCCATTGTTCCATTGAAGGAAAACGCACCCCAAATCATGATGGCGCCCCCACCACTGTGCCGTGTAGAAAACATCTCAGGTGGGATCTCCCTGTCGTGCCAGTAACGTTGGAAGCCATCAGGACCATCAAGGTTAAATTTTTTTCTCATCAGAGAAGACAACTTTCTTCCACCTTTCAATGTCCCATGTTTGGTGCATCCTTGCAAAGTCCAAACGGGCAATTCTGTGGCGTTGAAGAAGACGTGGCCTTTGAAGACGTTTTTTGTTTCTGAAGCCCTTCTCTCGCAGATGCCGTCTGATGGTTATTGGGCTGCAGTCAGCACCAGTAATGGCCTTAATTTGGGTAGAGGATCGTCCCGTGTCTTGACGGACAGCCAATCGGATCCTGCGGCTCAGAGCTGGTGAAATTTTTTGGGGTCTACCACTTGACTTTTTTGTTCCATAACCCTCAGGATCATTTAAAAAATGCAAAATGACTGTCTTACTGCGTCCAACCTCAGCAGCGATGGCACGTTGTGAGAGGCCTTGCTTATGCAGCTCAACAATCCTACCACGTTCAAAGTCAGTGAGCTTTTTTGCTTTTGCCATCAGGAGGTCTCGACAGTGTAAAGACTTCACAGAAAATGACATGGAATCCAGATGTTTGCACAGCTTTTGGCTTTTAAAGACTATGGTCTTAAACTTTTGATCAGCTGAAAAAATCATGTTTGAGTGTAAATGCAGTTTTCAGACAATTCCCTGCTCAAATGTTCTTGTCTCTTGCACTGATTTGTCCTTTTAACATTGTGAAGCTCTACTTAGAACCTTCTTAAGATCCAATAGTGCAAAATGCAAATTCTTGCAATTTTTTGACTGGTCTTAAGATTTTGATCAGGAGTGTATTTCTATCTGTTAAAGCGGCATTTTGCTCATCTTTACTGCTTTCAAACAAGTACAAATAATGCATTAATAATAAAAATAAGAATAAAATAAATACAACAGTTGTACTTACTGCTGATTAAACAGATCAGCCCAGCCCAGCCCAGCAGGAGCCAGAAAGTGTAGAGACCCGCCATGTTAAGGATGTTGAGCATGTATTTATATCGCTCTATATGCATAAGTGCAGGTGAAGAGCAGATATTAATGCAGAAGAAGCTTATTTCTACATTAAGAGGAAGTTAACAGGAACTTAAAAACCAAAGATGGGCTGTACAGATAATAAACCAAGATTCAAACATTCAAATCTAATGGTTTATATGTTAATAAAAAGTCTACTCCTGAAGCTATTCTATGTCAAGCATTATTATTCACATTGAAGACTGAGCAATGCTTTTATCTGTATTATTTTCTTGCACACATATGTGGCACCAAAGCGCAATTTAAAACTAATTTGCGCAAGTGGTTGATGCAGACAGACTTTTTTTTTTAATTGGCTCAAAATTATTGAAGTTATAATCTTCTTACAGCTGAAAATTTCAGGTGCAACAGAATGCATTATTCTTTTAACAACCACAATTAATATTAATTATACTTATAATGATCTTTATTGTCATTACAACATACATTCCAATGATATTTGTTCTCTGCCTTTTATCCATCCCTCAGGGAGTCAAGGGCAGCCACTGTGTGACCCCCAGCGAGCATTATGGGGTCTGTAGGATTTTTACTTTGTATTTCATTACATAGGCAATAGGACCACGTCTATCCAGTGACTTATACTCAAATGTAGACTCTGGTGCACAAAAAAATTATTTTAATCCATTTATAAAAATTTTATGAATACGACAAGCATTTTCAAAGAAAGACTAACCTAAAAGCTGTTCATATCGCTGTGATTTTATTTTTGACAATTAAGCACCAAACCATTTGCAAACTGACAACCATCTGCTAAACCCTTTTTAGGTTTTGTATCTACAATGTTTTAAATGTCCCTGTCCTACAGAAATTTTGACTAATTGGTTTTATTTGCATGCTCATACTTTGTGGAAAGAAATTCACAATACATATATGTTTTATTCTATCTTTGTCCCTCGATTAATTTTGACTCGAAAATTTGGTCCCACTGTCATACTCTGTGGTCTAGGTGCAGGCCTGTTTTCCTTGCTCTCTCTTCTCTGCAGGGTTGGACGGGCAGGTGTGTTTCATCAGAGCTGATTGCCACCCTTTATAAGGAGCTGGAACCAGGAGGAGGGCGTCAGTTCGTTTGCGCTCTTGCGTGGTACAGACCTACCCTATGTTCTCTCGTGATTTCCTGAAACCAGTTTCTAACTTTGTTCTTGTTGCCTCCTTGCTCCAGAAACCCGTTCATCAGACCTCAGCCTGGAAACCTCGTCATATTGTCAGAAGCCATTCTGGATCAGTCCACAAGAACCGAACTGAACCCACGGAACCCTGTTTGCCCTCCTGCCTGCGCTCACCTGCCTGTCCACCCTCCAGCCAGCCACAACACCGAGAAGGTACCAGGACTTGCACCGACAACCCGGACGTATGCTCAGTACCTCTCATCTGCACCAAACCCAAGCTACCGCCTAAGTGAGTTCCCGACCAAGTCTCATCTTCACAATAACCAAGCTCAAGTTGTTCACCACCTTCTCCATCTTTCTGGCAGAACCCGTGAGACCTTCAAACCTCAGAAAGAACCATCATCTCCAACCATACAATAAACCTTTTAAAATCTACCTTTTCGTCAGTCATTGCGTTCTTCAGAGTCACATTTTCATAGACATGACAGAACGAACTGACCAAGCTGACTCTGGAACGCAATTACTGAATGCCGTCACCCATCAGGGCTTATTACTTGGCCAACATGAGAACCTAATCCAAACAATGATACAGCAGCAGTCTCAGGTCATGCAAACCATGAATACTCTGACCCAAGAACTACAGGGCATGAAAGCTTTGTTAAATCCTTGTCTACCTACCTCTACTCCTCCTCCTGCCTCGAGTCCTCCAGTGGTTACAGCCCCTTCATCCGTGCCCAGAGTTGGGGTGTCTATTCCTGTTCCCGAACCGTTTTCTGGAGACCTGAGTAAGTCCAGAGGGTTTTTGTTACAATGTTCTTTGGTTTTTAGTCGCGCTCCACAGTCATTTCCGGACGATGCTCACAAGATCTCCCACATCATTGGTCTTCTGAGGGATCGTGCTCTTAAATGGGCCGATTCTTTTATTGACGAGACAACCATTCATAATTATAGTTATGCCGATTTTCTTACCCAGTTCAAAAGAACATTTTCCTCCGCGTTAAGTGAGGAGGAAGCAGGCAAGAGGTTGTGGGCACTGAAACAAGGAAGCCAGTCGGTCGCTGACTTCAGTGTCGACTTCCGCACCCTTGCTGCTTCAGCCGGCTGGGACAACCGAGCTTTAAAAACAGTGTTTGTTAATGCTCTGTCCGACAGCTTAAAAGATGAGCTAGCTACCCGTGACAAGCCGGATAGCATGAGGGAGCTTATCGAGCTCGCTATTCAGATAGACGAGCGGCTCCGGGAGAGAGTTCGTGAGAGGCGGAGCCAAGTTCGACCATTGGCTCAAAGCACACCGGTTCCGTACACGTCACACCAACCCCGATTAGTTCTTCCTGAAACTCCTCCAATCGAAGAACCCATGCAAATTGGACATGCTCACCTTACCACTGAGCAAAGGGACCAACGTGTCCGGAACAAATTATGTATGTATTGTGGGGCTGCGGGACATTTTCGTTTAAATTGCCTGGTTTGGCCAAAAGATTTGCCCCGCCAGTAGTTCAGGGGATACTGGTGGGCGCGTGTTCTAAAGACCTCGGTCCTAGATTCTCGTTACAGGCAGTTATTAGCTTACCTGACGCCCAACACCCAGTCACCACCCTCGTAGATTCCGGTTCCGAACAAAACCTCTTAGACCCAGTTTTAGTAGAGAAGTTACGGATTCCGGTCCGTGACTTACTTACACCTATCTCTGTTTCAGCCTTAGATGGCAGTCCCTTAGCCACCATAACCCAGCAGACACTCCCTTTGCAACTTATTACCTCCGGCAATCATCACGAGTCCATATCTTTTTTTTGTTTTTCCCACCAGACACTCCCCGGTCGTATTAGGTTATCCCTGGCTAGTAGCTCACAATCCCCAAATAAATTGGAGAGACTCCCGTATAGAAGCCTGGAGCTCCAGTTGTTTGGCTACCTGTCTCCACTCAGCCATCCCTCAGTCTCCGATCAGTTCAGTTACCCCTAAGGAAACCATCGACCTTTCCAACATACCACCTCAGTATCACGACCTTCAACGTGTGTTTAGCAAGGATTTGGCTCTTAGCCTTCCGCCCCACCGTCCCTATGACTGCTCCATAGATCTTCTTCCCGGGGCTCCTCTGCCGTCTGCTCGTCTTTACAAATTATCTCAGTCTGAACGAAATGCTATGGAGGGCTACATTAATGACTCTTTGAAGGCTGGCTTAATCCGACCTTCTTCCTCACCTCTTAGCGCTGGTTTCTTTTTTGTGGAGAAGAAAGACAAATCTTTGCGGCCTTGCATAGATTACCGAGGTCTTAACCAGATTACTATTAAGAATAAATATTCTCTGCCCCTCCTGGCATCGGCTTTTGATACGGTTCGGGGAGCCACCGTTTTCACTAAATTAGATCTCCGCAGCGCTTATCACTTGGTCAGGATTAGAGAAGGAGACGAATGGAAGACTGCCTTCAAGACCCCCATTGGTCATTTTGAGTATTTAGTCATGCCATTCGGGCTGACTAATGCTCCTGCCGTTTTTCAGGCACTTATAAATGACGTCCTGAGAGACTTTATTAATCAATTTGTTTTCGTTTATTTGGATGACATCCTGATTTTCTCCCAAGACCCCCGGCAGCATCAGCAACACATTCGCAAAGTCCTTCAGCGCCTCCTGGAGAACCGTCTCTTCGTGAAAGGCGAGAAATGTGAGTTTCATCAGAAGACAATCAGTTTCCTTGGTTTCATTTTTGAGGGTGGACAGGTGAAGACTGATCCCAACAAGGTCGAGGCAGTGGTCAACTGGCCCACTCCGGAGAATTGTAAACAGCTCCAGCGCTTCCTGGGATTCGCAAACTTCTACCGAGTCTTCATAAAGGACTACAGCGTCATCGCCTCACCTCTCACCACCCTCACTTCCATGAAGAGGAGTTTCCAGTGGTCAACCAGAGCTGACCAGGCATTCAGGCAACTCAAGGAAAGGTTTTCTCAAGCCCCTATCCTCACGTATCCTGACCCCGCTGCCCAATTCACCCTAGAAGTAGATGCCTCAGATTCTGGAGTTGGGGCAGTCTTATCTCAGATGTCCGCCTCTGACCACAAACTCCACCCCTGTGCATTCTTTTCCAGACGCTTCTCACCTACAGAAAGAAATTACGACGTGGGGGACCGGGAACTTCTGGCCATAAAACAAGCACTAGAAGAATGGCGTCATTGGTTGGAGGGAACTGAACAGCCCATAATCATCTGGACCGACCACAAGAACTTGGCATACATCCAGTCTGCCAAACGATTAAACTTCCGTCAAAGTCGCTGGTCACTATTTTTCTCTCGCTTCAACTTTATCATCACCTACCGTCCCGGATCCAAGAACACCAAGCCTGATGCTCTGTCCCGTCTGTTTACAACCTCTGAGGAAACCGAAGAACCTGAGCCCATCATCCCCGAATCCTGCGTTATAGGTTCCATCACCTGGGACATCGAAAAGCTGATAAAACGGGCCCATGAAAGAGAACCAGACCCCGGAGGTGGACCTCCGCGTAGAACATTTGTACCCACCTCCGTACGTTCCCAAGTTATCCGCTGGGGTCACTCCTCCCGATTCTCAGGTCATCCCGGTTCTAGCCGAACCATCGCCTTCATCAGGAGGTATTTTTGGTGGCCGTTCCTTAATAGGGACGTGTCGGAATTTGTATCGGCCTGTGCGACATGTGCCAAGAATAAGACCTCTAATAGACCACCTGCCGGTCTTCTCCAGCCCCTGCCTAGACCCAGTCGCCCCTGGTCCCATGTAGCCCTAGATTTTGTAACCGGCCTTCCTCCGTCCAACCACAAGACAGTTATCCTTTCTATCATCGATGGGTTCTCCAAAGCTTGCCATCTGGTTGCCCTATCTCAACTCCCGTCAGCCCATCAGACAGCCCGGCTGCTATTCCACCACGTCTTCAGGCTCCATGGTCTCCCCACAGATATTGTGTCAGATCGGGGTCCCCAGTTCATCTCCCGGGTCTGGCACGATTTCTGCAGCAGTTTGGGCGCTAAGGCCTCCCTCTTCTGGTTACCATCCCCAATCCAATGGACAGTGCGAGCGGCTCAACCACGAGCTGGAAAACACCCTCCGCTGTCTCTGCTCACAAAATCCCCGCACATGGAGCCAACAGCTAGCCTGGGTAGAGTATTCCCACAACGCTCATATCTCCTCTGCTACCGGAATCTCTCCATTTGAAGCCTCACTCGGATTTCAACCATCTCTCCTTCCCGCTTCTTTCCCTGAAACCATCCTCCCGTCAGTCAGAGCACATCTCCTCCGTTGCCGAAAAGTATGGGATCAGACCAGAGCAGCCCTTGAGCGCACCTCCACCCAAAACAAGATCATCGCCGACCGTAAACGTATTCCTGCACCCACTTACAACCCCGGACAAGAAGTATGGCTTTCTGCTAAGGATTTCCCATTAAAAGCCTCCTCCCGGAAGATGGGCCCCAGATTCCTCGGCCCATTCAAAATCGAACGCATCATCAGTCCCACAGCTGTCCGCCTCAGACTCCCTCCACATCTCCGAGTTCACCCTACATTTCATGTGTCCCAGATCAAACCTGTCATCTCCAGTCAGTTAAGCCCACCTGCCAGACCCCCTCCACCCGCCCGGGTCGTGGATGGCCATCCTGCCTTCACCGTCAACCAGATTCTGGCCTCCAGACGCCGGGGTCGCGGGTACCAGTATCTGGTAGATTGGAAGGGGTATGGTCCCGAGGAACGTTCTTGGGTTCCCCGTTCTTTTATTTTGGACCCCACTCTCATTTCTGACTTTGAAGCCTCATCTAGCGGACGGCCGCCAGGGGGCGTCCGTTAGGGGGGGGTGCTGTCATACTCTGTGGTCTAGGTGCAGGCCTGTTTTCCTTGCTCTCTCTTCTCTGCAGGGTTGGACGGGCAGGTGTGTTTCATCAGAGCTGATTGCCACCCTTTATAAGGAGCTGGAACCAGGAGGAGGGCGTCAGTTCGTTTGCGCTCTTGCGTGGTACAGACCTACCCTATGTTCTCTCGTGATTTCCTGAAACCAGTTTCTAACTTTGTTCTTGTTGCCTCCTTGCTCCAGAAACCCGTTCATCAGACCTCAGCCTGGAAACCTCGTCATATTGTCAGAAGCCATTCTGGATCAGTCCACAAGAACCGAACTGAACCCACGGAACCCTGTTTGCCCTCCTGCCTGCGCTCACCTGCCTGTCCACCCTCCAGCCAGCCACAACACCGAGAAGGAACCAGGACTTGCACCGACAACCCGGACGTATGCTCAGTACCTCTCCTCTGCACCAAACCCAAGCTACCGCCTAAGTGAGTTCCCGACCAAGTCTCATCTTCACAATAACCAAGCTCAAGTTGTTCACCACCTTCTCCATCTTTCTGGCAGAACCCGTGAGACCTTCAAACCTCAGAAAGAACCATCATCTCCAACCATACAATAAACCTTTTAATATCTACCTTTTCGTCAGTCATTGCGTTCTTCAGAGTCACATTTTCATAGACATGACACCCACGAGATGAAAAGTTCTCTGACAATGTCCTTAGCGTAGTCAGGGAGCAAATATACTGCATCAAGCTTATAATGTTTGCAAAATTAAGATAACAAATTCCTTTATTGTCCCACAATGGTCAAATTCAAGAAATTACAGAATCAGAATTAGAAATACTTTAATAACTTAAGAACTAACTCCATTAAAATAGCTTTAAGCTTAATATATCATGTACTCCAAGTTTTATGTGGGCTGCACAGTTGAGCAGTTAGTAGCACTGTTGCCTTGAAGCAAGAAGGTCCTGGGTTTAAATCTGGTCTGGGGTGTTCCTGCATGGAGTTTGCATGTTCTCCCTGTGCATGCATGTGTTATCTCCAGGTACTCTCACTTCCTCTCACAGTCCAAAAAACAAGACTTAGGTTGATTGGTGACTCTTAACTACCCTTTGGAGTGTATGCATGGTTGTTTGTCATGTGTGTCTCTATGTTGCCCTGTGATGGACCGATGACCTGTACAGCGTGGACCCTGCCTCTTGCCCAGTGGTCCCTGGAGATAAGCACCAGCAACCCCACGACCCTGTAAGGATAAGTGGTTGTAGACGACGATGGATGGATGAAGACTTTTACGAAACAGTACTTTTATTTTGCTTTTGTGCTCACAGCAGTTTCAAACATTTAACATAAAAACACAATCTAATTAACAAAAAGATCAAAGAATCAACATCAATTTGATTAACTTATGCAGACAAATGGGGATGTCTGAAAAATGCTAGTTAAGAATATAACGAGCATGGCTATGAGTAACTTGACATAATGGAAAAAAAGGCAACAAAAATATTTTTTAATATAATGATTTATTTAATAAAACAACAAACACATCAAGATATTTTAACTACTGGCTCTTAGCAAAGCATTAAAGTTCACAAATATCAGCATCTGGTTTTAATACAAGACCAACATCTCTTCATCCTCGGAGTAAATTATAACTGAAATCATATCAGCATTCTTAGCACGTAATCTATTCAAGCTTTCTTAAATGATTTTACTTATGATATATCTTTTTAAGAAAAAGCTGACGTTGAGTGCGGCAGTGACGCAGGGGTACAGGGCTCAACCCAGACCGGAGCCCTCAGTCTTTGGCGCGGCCGTCTTTGAGTTCGAGTTACGGCCTGTGAACCTTTTCTGCTTGTCTTCCTCCTCTATCAGCGCCATTTCCTGTCAGCCTGCTATCAAAAAAAAGGCTTGTGCCAAAAAAAAGCTAACTTAATGGGACGATCAATGATGTTTTGGTCTTCAGCCTCATCAGATCCTCATCAGTGAGTTTCTTTATCACGATGCTTGGGAGGTGGCTTATTCCTAGAGACCGCACAACAAACAGGAAATAAATCAACACGGGAAGATTGCATCAGTGCAACTTAAGTGTTTCTTATTTTGCTCAGTTATAACAACAAATAATGAAAATCTTCCACTATCTGGGCGTTAAATCCGGGGGTTCTTAGTAATGTATTCCCGACATCATGTATTCGGGTAGTTAAAGTCTTACAACCTGCTGTTTATTATTTCCAGCTGAACACACAGTTTAATGACTCTGTTAATTTAAGTGGCATTTCTTCATAAGCAACACTGGAGAACATTAATCAGCTTGGAGGATTATTTTTGGAAGAAGAAAATGATTCAGCAGTTAAAATCAGCTGTAGAGGCTTTACCTTCTGGATGCTCTCCCCCTGCAGATGAAGAAGGTCACATTCTGCACTATGACTATGATGATGAGGATGAGGTGGAAATGAGAGATCATAACGGCCGATCCTACTGTGTGGTAGTCTGTGGAAAACATTTATAACAGAGGTTAATACAGTAAAATTTATATCGATGTTACAGGGAGCAAATTCTTTGTCTGCTACTGTAGAAGGAGGAAAGAAGAGGTCATTATGACCGGCAGACGTATAGGCAGACATCTTACTTTTGCATGTTGCCCAACATAAATGTAATGTTCAAAAAAATGTGGAAAACTAATTAAAAATCCCTGGCATAAAGATGTCAGACTTATTACAACTATTTAAACATTTTTAATTATGATTCCTTTATGTAGTAGAACTGAAAATATGCAATGATTAAGGAATGTAATAATCATTGCATAAGTAATATCAAACATGAATAATACACCTTATAAATATTATTTGGTGTGTTAAATGTGCTAAAAGTGGCGTTGCTAAGGCTACGTTCGCAGTGTTGGTCTTATTGTTCAATTCAGACGATATTTCCTCACATCCAATTCTTCAGTGTTTGTTGTTTTTCACATTTTAATTTTAATGCAACTACCGTCAGACTCTAGAGTGAACAGTCTAAGACCCTGAAGTCAAAAATTAGGACAGAGAAGAAAACTAAAGACTGGAGTTTATTTATTTATTTTTTGTTAATTAAGGGTCTTTGTGAGATTACTACTTCTTATTTTTTATTATGATGGAAATGAAAAGAATACTTATTTTCTCAGCATATCCAAATTAAGTAATTTTTCTTCTCAACTCATGGAAGCCTATTTGAAGTTTAATTTACTAATGTTCCCGACCACAGAAAAGACATACTTTAAATATATTAGAACTATAAATCTTCTTTAAGTAAACGGAGTATCACTAAAGTGTTTCACAACTGTGCCAAGTGTCCTCTTGTTTTAAATTAAGTAATTATATAAGTAAATATATATATATTGCACGGCTAAAGATAAAAATCACTTCACAACTGTAGATAAAAAATACACAAGACACATTTAAACTAAAGAAGATGTGAAAAGATAAGTTTTAGCCGGCCTTCAAAGGAAACCGCTGAGTCTGCAGATCTCAGACATCGAGGAAGGGAGCTGCAGAGTTTTGGAGCCACAGAAGAGAAAGCTCTGTCTCCTCTAGTTTTCTGCTTTGTATGGAGGACAATCAGCAGGTCTTGATCTCTGGACCCCAGAGTCCTAATGAGGGTGTTGGGATGTAATCGTTCAGCGATGTAGACTGGTGTCTGTCCATGCAGAGCTCTCCAAGTCAAAACCAGCTCCTTTAAATGTACTCTATAATAACCTGGGAGTTGATAAAGTTGCATTAGCAGTGGATTCAAAAATTTACCAAATTTTGAAGATCTAGTCAGGAGCCTAGCAGCAGCATTTTGAAAAGACTGCAACCAGTCGAGGGAGGTTTTGGTTAGGCAAGTGTGATGCATTGCAGTAATCAAGATACGATGAAAAAAAGTAAGAATGAAATAAAGTTTCCATCTCAGGAGGAGACAGCAGGGCTAAGTTTAGCAATGTTTCACAGATGGTAGAAACAGCAACGAACCAGAGATTTGACACGACTTTCAAGTGTAAAGCCTGGATCAATGGTTATCTCAAGGATCCTGACAGAA
This sequence comes from Fundulus diaphanus, assembly GCA_037039145.1. Lineage (NCBI taxonomy): Eukaryota > Metazoa > Chordata > Actinopteri > Cyprinodontiformes > Fundulidae > Fundulus > Fundulus diaphanus. Next base: position 12,847,879 of record CM073128.1, on the reverse strand, counting down.
GATTTAGCCAAAAAGCCAAGAAGCCCAAAAACAAATATTTTTGTTTTCTTGTTGTTTTTTTGGGTGCAAAGATGATTACTTCAGTTTTTCCTTCATTAAATTGAAGAAAACTCTTGGTTATCCATCTTTTAATTGAATCCAGGCATTTTAGTAAAATGCAGGTTCAAAACTTAATTTGAAAGAAAGGAAATATAAAACTTGATATCATCTACATAGCAATGATAGGAAATATCCTTAAAATGTGTCAGTATGCAGTGGCTGGGCCAGACTTTTTAATTTGGGGGGCCTAAATCCTCTTTCATGCTTATATTTCAGACATACCAATATAACAAGATCTACGGTTTCATCCTCCCCACAGTGGTCAAAACTCCCTGTATTATACTTTTGTATTTTAAAAAGTATAATGAAGTATAGTTATAATCAGGCTCACATATTTTCTCTGTTTCCTGCCTTTTTAATCATATAAAACCATCTTCCTGTTCTTACACATCTCATCTTTTCTGCAAGTCTTTCTTCGGTTTTTGATTGATTCTTTGTTTATTCTCTAATTTACTTTTATGTATCGTAAACTTCTTCCTCTAGTTGGTTGGATTGCAACCTTTTGTGTTACACAGCACCATCTACCGTACAGGAGTGACCTGGTATTGTGACATTTCAATCATCTTGGGGGGTCAATCAGATTTCAGGAGGGTCCATTGCCCCCCCGGCGGCACCTCTAGCTCCGCCCCTGACAGTATGGGACCAAGAAGGAGCAGATGAAGAAAAATGAAACTACGGTTACCTTAATTTAGAGACTTCCCGTCTCCTCCTGAACAAAATGTTTCAGTAAACGTCAAATTAATTGCTACACAACCCGCCAGACTGAGGTTGCTTCAGAAAACATCAGCTATGTTTCTGATTTAGAACCAAATATATTCTGCACACCCCCGTTCTCCGATGGCGGCAAGGAGTCTGGGGCCTGGAGCGGGCCACTGTGTCCGGGGTCTTGGTGGGGGGCTGCGGTGTGCAGTCAGCGGCTTGCCAGGTCTGGGGCTGATACCTCTGCTCCCCCCAGGGGGCGGGGGGCAGGGATGGCAAGGGTAAGGTGGGGGGAGGGAAGGGGTTTATTAGGTATTTAGGGGGAGGGGGGGGGCTCTGGCCGGGTGGCTCGTGCGGGTCGTGTTGGCCCGCCCTCTTGGGGGGGCCCGGTCCGGGGGGCGTCTGGTCTGGGGCCGGGGCCGGGGGTCGGGCACAAGCAGTCGTATAGTCGATTTGGGGTGACCCCCCCCCCTTTGGTCAGTGTTGGATGTGAGTGTTATGTGGGAATGTGTGTACAGCGTCTTTTTTTTTTTTTTTTTTTTTTTTTTTTTTTTCTCTGTGTGTGGTGAGTGGGGCACAAGGGAGGGATGGGGTGAATGAGTTTTTTTTTTTTTTTTTTTTTTTTTTTTCTCCAGGTATGGGTGTGGTCCGCTCCCTCTCCCAAGAACATCTCAAGTCTCCGCTAGGTGCGGAGCCAATCCCCCCACGACCTGCCCTCCTCCACTTCGTTGGCGGGCGCCTTGGCCCCCTGGCGCGTTGGTTGGCTTCGGGTTTGGGGCGGGTTCCCGGGCGTGCGCCGGCCCACTCCCGGCGGCCTCTTCGCGGGGCCTGGCCCCCCGGGGGGCGGCCGGGGCCCTTGTCGCGGGGGCGGGGCGCCCCTGGGGCCTCTGGCCCTCAGTGCCCATGGCCGGGTCCACTTCAGCGGGGCTAGCTGCCGGCGGAGCCCACGGGCTCGTCTCCGCGGCTCTTGGGGGCGTCGGCATAGCGGTGGCTGGGGGATTTCCTCGGGGTCGTCTCTGCTCCTTCCTTGGGGGGGGTGTTGCAGATATCCTGTGTCGGCCCCTCCTGGGCGACCTGCTTTAGGGGCCCCTTTGGGAGTCCGGGGTTACGGGTCCCCTGACGCCTGCCTCTGTGCTCGGGGAAGGTGGGTCTTCGGTTCTCCACAATCACTATCAAACTATTTCTGGATAATCTTCACCTAAACTAGTGCACTTTCATATCTCCCACAGGTGCTGGGTCCCAGGTATTAAGTGTTCACTTATATACAGTAATCTTATAATGTGTTTATTTATTTATTTATGTTCTTTCACTTTCTTTTTTCAAATATCACATTACACATGTCAGCTTACATAATAATATATATGATTTAGCAATGGCATCTAGGTGTTATTCGAGTGTATCTGTTGCTTTATGTCTGTTGGTTGTGCAGTTCTTTTTGTGTCTCTTTCCAGGTGATGGAGCAGACAAAGAAGGTTTTATCACTCTCTCCCTTTTATCTCCTCTTTCTTTCACCTCTAATCTTTTTTTTCTTTTCTTTCACTTTTTCTTCTTCCTTTAGTCTCCCATTGTCATGTCCATATAATTTGAAATTCTCCTTGCAGGAATCATAATAAAGTTATTTACAAGCATAAATCAAGTGGAGCACAATGGCGAAAGCTGTTTGCTCCACTTGTAAAAGCAAAATCTGTCGAGCTCTATCTGGCATTGAGACATCAATTCCTATTGCCACATTGCTAGACAGGACACTGGGAAGAGAAAAAAAAAAAAAAAAAAAAAAAAGAACCAAATATATGAAAATGGTCTGGGTGTGTTTGAAAAATCAGATTAGTGCTGTAAATGTGTTTTCCTTGGGGGACTTTTCCAGAGCATTTTTAAACTATAAATACCAAATTTATTATTACTTTCTGACAAATATTTGTGCAATAGTACCCTTTTAAACGTGGAACTTCAACAAAGTAAAAGAAGAAAAACAGACTGGAAGAAAGAGGCGACGGATGGAGGTGAAGATGGACGGAGGGCTGGACAGATGGGTGGAACCTAAACTGTAAAAAAAGAAATAAAGTCTGGAAACACAAACATCTTCTAAACTTTGCTTTCTGTTTCTGTATATAAAATCTGGAAAATACTCAAATAAACTCCTGACCTTTATCAATAAAGTAAGAAATATGAATTAATACATTCGTATTTGTATTTTTTTTTTTTTTATAAAATTAAATATACGCAAAAAAATATTCCATATGAACAAATATATTTTGTTTGCAAATAAACTTTGTGTAAAAATGTCAAATTGTTTAAAAATTAATTACCACCTTGTAAGGCTACATTTATACCATTTAGTCCAATCTGATTATATAAACAAATGAAAATAAAGCTTCTGTTAAATTATTATAAGCCAATAGTATTTGTATAAAGTATTAATATTTCACAAAATATATTTTCTTGTTTACTTACATCCAGGATCAGTCCATGCTGTAACATTTTTCCCTTTGAAATTATTTCGACCGTCATAGATGGGATGGACTTTACAGACGTAAGGCTCGAATGTTTTAAGATTTTCATTGTGACACGTCTCTCCATTTTTTCTGCTGATCTTGCCTTGAGGTGTAGCAGTTTCCCGAGTATCTGTTTTATGATGGATTTAACAACATCTGCTTGTTATAAAATATCTTTATAATCATGATAATGATTCATATTAATGTAAAATAAATCTTGAGGAAGAGTTTGGTCTGTTTCTCAAGTTAAACATTGAGTGAAGAAAACATTTCCATTAAAATCCTCCACAGGTCACTGCTGCTGAAACCCTGATAGTTTAGAGTCAGAGCGTTACTGATCACATCTGGTTATTTCACAGATCTTTATCTCCTCATGTAAGCTGTGTAAAATAGACAAGACTCATAGATTCACAAATCTTCCATATTTTAGCTATGGTTAATCCTACAGCAAATGTGTTAAAAGTAATTTGATGGAAATATAACAGAAAAGAGGAAATCAAATTATTTCACTTACTTCTCTCGGCATCCTGACAGCTGCAGCTATAAGTGAGTTTCTCCAGTTTATGGAGAATATCTTGACATTTTTCACTTGTTGTTTCCCAGTTCAGCTCAATTGAAGTATTGGTGGTTGAACTGGTCTTTAGGTCTTTTATTGTAAAATCTGTAGGAATAACAAGAAGTGAACACAGTTCTTGTTGTTTTTCTCTCCAAACTGTGTCAGTATAATAACTTTGTTCTTCTTCTTTCACTGAGCTGCAGTAAATACCAACACACCACAGTCAATGTTGAAGTGGACAGGTGGAGTTGTCTTGTTAATGAAGACATTGTTGTTCTTGATGAGACCAGTACAGCTGTAGTTTGTGAACGGCTTCATGTCAGATGGTTCAACGGAGGTGTTGTCCTTTCCTGAAGAGACACAAACATGAGATCATCTCTGCAGTGACTGCTGTCTGGACAACAACACTGATCAGCTGCTGGCTTTAGTCTTTACAGTCACATTTTGACACATTTAGAGAAGATAAATATTCAGAACTCATTTACAGAGAGAAACATTTTGATACAACAAATACTTTTGATTTATCGTTAAGGAAGAATCTGTGTCTGAGGTTTCTCCTGTAAATGTTTTTAAATGTTTCTGACAGCTGTAGTTTTTACTCACCTGAACATTTGTACTCAACGCTGAGATGTTTACAGCTTGGAGGAAACGTTGCTTCAATATTTGCAGGAAGTTTAGTGGGTCCAGTTTGCTTTATGTCATTTGGATCAATGAAATCTGAAGAAGACAAATTACCAGATTGATGTAACCAATATTGACGAATCAAGATGTGAGAATATTTAGTTTTTCACTCACTCAATCTAGTTGTTGTAGTAGTTTTATCACCAGTGTTGGTACAGAGTATTTCTCTACCATTGCTGCTAACAAGTGCAACATTTAGCTCATATTCGGTGCACGACTTCAGAGGTTTGATTTGATGAGTTGAGTCGTCATTGGAGAAAGTAGCTGTGGTATTTATTGTACGTGAACCTTTCTTCTCAGCAACATTTATGGCGTATTTACCAGCAGTAAAATCTGTCATCTTAATCTGGAGACCAACCCGGATCTCTTCAACGCTGTAAGAACCTGCATAGCAAGAATTTAATCATTTATGTCAAAGAAACCACAAGATTATGTTTAGTCTCACTAAAAAAAGGATCTCAAACTGGAACAAATTTACTTTCTTTTTGAAATCAGGGATACAAAAAAGTCTTAAATCTTTACTTACATTTTGGAGCTGGTTCAGCTGCTGGAAGACAATAGTAAAACATTAAATTAGGATTGTAACTTCAGTACTCAAATACATTTTCTATAAAGTTCAAGTTACTAAATCTTCAAGTTACTGGTATCAGTGGCTTAAATCTCACCAACACTAAATAGTTGCTTAGTACCTGAGTAGCGTTTACCAAACAACCCACACTTCTCAGGTCTCTCTCTGAGTTTTGTTTTAATCAGTGAACATTTTTCTATTCCAATCTACTTGAGTTTATTTTTTAAATTTTTTATGAAAGGTATAAAACTGAATCATATCCCAATTCAATTTAAATTTTATTTATATAGCGGCAATTCACAACACATGTCATCTCACTTTACAACTTCAATCAAATCATCCAGATTGGTCTAAAGTTTCCTCTCTAAGGAAACCCAGCAGGTTGCATCAAGTCTTGACAAGCAGCATTCACTCCTGAAAGAGCGTAGAGCCACAGTGAACAGTGGTCTGCATTGTTGATGGCTTTGCAGCAATCCCTCATACTGAGCATCCACGAAGCGACAGTGGAGAGGAAAACACCCCTTTTTTAATATTTTATTTCATAAATTTGGTATGAACCAAATACACAAACAAATATTTCAGACATTGAACTTGTATTGTAGGCTGCAAGGTCATAAAAAATTATAATAGAAAAAAAGGCTCCAAACTCAAATATAGTTCACAGTGAATGTAGGAGTCCTCGGATACATTGCATGGTCTGACAAGCTGCTGTACAGAGTGATGCTAATATTGAGTAAAATGGCATGTGGTCAAAATTCCTCTTTAACAGGGAGGATATCTACTAGCAGAACCAGGCTTAGTGTGAACGGCCATCTGCCTCGACTGACTGGAGGTTAGAGGAGACAGACAGACACACACACATATGTAATATGTGTACATATATATATATATATATATATATATATATATATATATATATATATATATATATATATATATATATATATATATATATACACATATGTAATATGTGTGTGTGTGTGTTTTCTCCAACAATCCACGTGAAATGAATCAATATTGAAAATCAAACTTCGACATAATTTATAGATCAATGTTTACCTTGAAGTATCCTATATTGATCAGTTTTTTTGATTTGTTGTTTTCAGTTTCAAACTTTCCCATTAATATTTTTGTACAATTTTTTTTGGTATTTGCAATGTACAGATCATGTATTAATATTAAACATAAGAATAAAAAAATCACAACAGTTGTACTTACTGCTGACTAAACAGATCAGTCCAGCACAGCTCAGTAGGAGCCAGAAAGTGTAGAGACCCGCCATGTCCAGGATGTGGAGCATGTATTAATTTATATCGCTCTTTATAACAGCCAGAACGCTGAATGTATGCATAAGTGCAGGGGAAGAACTGATGTTAATGCAGAAGAAGCTTCCTTCTACATTAAGAGGAAGTTAACAGGAACTTAGAAACCCAAAGATGGTTTGTACAGATAATAAACCAAGATTCAAACATTCAAATCTAATGGTTTATATGATAGTAAAGCATCTACTTCCCCAGCTTCTTCTATACTGTCCAGCATCTTTCACTTTGTGGTGCTTCTCAGAGCTCTACCTACCAGCATTATTATTCACATTGCAGAACGAGCAATGCTTTTATCTATATTATTTTCTTGCACACATTACTGTCTAACCCAGGGTCGTCTAAAGTGTGGCCCCTGGACCACAAATGGGGCCAGAAATGGTCATATATATATATATATATATATATATATATATATATATATATATATATATATATATATATATATATATATATATATATATATTCACCTATTTTAATTAAAACAAAACAGAAAAATATTTACTATACATTAAGATTTTTTAATCGACTTTTGTTGCCTTTGATTGGACAATCTTTTTGTTTCCTACAGATTTTCCCTTTCAGAGGTCTCTACTAAGTTCTATTTGTCTCCATCTAACACCATCTTCTTCTCTCACACCAACTACATTCATGTCCTCTTTCACTCCATCCACACATTTCTCTGGTCTTCCTCCAATATTCCTGCCTGACAGATCCAGCTTCAACATCTTTCTATTGATGTGCTCATTATCCCTCTAATCTGTTGTCCTCATTCCTGGTCCTAACCTTCCTCATCACTCCCAAGGAGAACCTCGAACCAGGTGTGCAGCTTAGCTCCGCCCACCAGCTGAACCTGTGGGGTCTACGTTGAACATCCTCCAGCACCTGAACTCCTTAGGAACCTACGCCAGGATCCTGTTTGTGGATTTCAGCTCTGCCTTCAACACAATCATCCCAGCTCTACTTCAGGAGAAGCTCTCCCAGCTGAATGTGCCTGACTCCACCTGCAGGTGGATCACAGACTTCCTGTCTTACAGGAAGCAGCACGTGAAGCTGGGAAAACACGACTCTGACTCACAGCTCATCAGCACTGGTTCCCCCCAGGGCTGTGTTCTTTCTCCTCTGCTCTTCTCCCTGTACACCAACAGCTGCACCTCCAGTCACCAGTCTGTCAAGCTCCTGAAGTTCGCGGACGACCCCACTCTCATCGGACTTATCTCTAATGGTGACGAGTCCGCCTACCGGTGGGAGGCTGACCATCTGGTGACCTGGTGCAGGGAGAACAACCTGGAGCTTAACTCTTTAAAAACAGTGGAGATGGTTGTGGACTTCAGGAAGAACTCAGCTCCAACTACCCCCATCACCCTCTGTGACTCCACCATTGACACTGTGGAGTCTTTCCGCTTCCTGGGAACTATCATCTCCCAGGACCTAAAGTGGGAGCTGAACATCAACTCCCTCACCAAGAAAGCCCAGCAGAGGATGTACTTCCTGCGGCAACTGAAGAAATTCAACCTGCCAAGGACAATGATGGTGCAGTTCTACTCCTCCATCATTGAGTCCATCCTCACCTCCTCCATCACCATCTGGTACGCTGGTGCCACCGCTAAGGACAAGGGCAGACTGCAGCGTGTCATCCGGTCTGCAGAGAAGGTGATTGGCTGCAATCTTCCATCTCTCCAGGACCTGTAAGCCTCCAGGACTCTGAGGCGTGCAGGAAGATTGTGGCTGATCCCTCGCACCCCAGCCACAGACTATTTCAGACACTTCCATCTGGCAGGAGGCTGCGGTCCATCAGGACCACAACCTCACGCCACAGGAACAGTTTCTTCCCATCCACCTTATAAACAAGGCCAAGACATTTGACACTGCCTCTCTCCCCCGTTCAGTACCTAGAACCAGAACCAAACACGGAGAAGCAGCCTTTAGTTCCTATGCTCCACTTATCTGGAACAAACTTCCAGAAAACTGTAAAAGTGCAGAAAGCCTGAGTTCCTTTAAATCAAGATTAAAAACACATTTGTTCAGGACTGCCTTCGACTGTTCTAGTTAAACTGTTCTACTGAAACATCATTAGTTCAACTTTTTTAGTCCAACACTTTGCATTGTCTCTGTACTGAATTGTGCTATACAAATAAATTTGCCTTGCCTTGCCTTGCCTTACAAGCTACACCAACATAGCATCTTGAGACCTTCTGCGTTACATTAACGCACAGTCTACTGTGTATATAGCTTTCTTTATATATATATATATATATATATATATATATATATATATATATATATCTGTTTTGTTTTGTCTGCACCATCAACACCACGTAAAATTCCTTGTAAGTGCAAACCTACTTTGCAATGAACTTGATTATGATTCTTCTGATTCTGATTCTATTTTAGCAAAGACAGAAAAGACGTAGCAGTCGTAGGTGCCAGGGTTTCCCCTCAGAGGGAGATACTGTTTTTCCTGTATACGGCACAATCTTTTCACTCTAAGACCCGTTTTAAAATTGGATCGTTGTCAGTGTCATTGTGGTGTACGCTACAAGAACAGTAGAAACCCACCAACACTTTTCTAAAAAAACTTCATGTGCAACATGACTAAATCACACGTCGTCATCATCTTCATCAAACAAAGGTGTTTCTAACAAAAGAATAGCAGGATGACACATAATTATGAAGGACAATGAAAATCACACACGGTTTTAGGGGTGGGGTCTCCATAGGTTTTCAACCTCTCAGACTCAATACTTTGTAAAGCAGACATTTGACGCAGTCATAACTGCAAGTCTTTGGTGTAAATTTTGCCCATTCTTCTTTGACTTGGCCGTCCCATGATGGGCTGACGCCCTGTCCAGGTTGTACCCCACCTCTCACCTAATGACCGCAGGAGATGGAGACCTGACCTGCTACCCAGCATGCAGGAGAAGGTTTAGACAATGGATGGAGACACTTTGAATGGGCTTTGATGTTAATTATCCTTTAGTAAGTCTGACTAATTATATAAATGGAATGCAAACAAAAAAATAACCAATGTAATCAAACTAATTAAGTTAAGTTCAGATCATTTTAAACTGTGTTAATATACTATATACTAGAGTATTTTAACACAACAGCACATTTATTTTGCTCCTGTGCTCACAGCACTTTAAAACATTTCACATAAAAACATGATCTGATTAACAGGAAGCTCAAAGAGTCAGCATCAATTTGATTAATGTTTGGAGATAATCAGGATGTTTTAAAAAAGCTGCAAAACATTTAACAAACATGGCTAAACAACCAAACTAATAAAAAAGCCTATAATATTTATTTGTGAGGCAGAAAACAGAAAGAAACATAACGATTTCTTTAATAAGACAAAATCACAAGTATTTTAATAATTGGCTCTTAGCAAAGCATTATCGTAAACAGCTGGTTCTACTATAATAGAAAGATAGATTCATCCTTTTAATAAATTAAAACTAGAAAAATAATAGAGCTCTTAGCACATCAACTACTCAAGCTCTCTCAAACTATTTTACTAATCATGCGATATCTTTACAAAAAGGCAATAATGCGGTTTTGATCTTCAGCCTCATCAGATCCTCTTCAGTGAGTTTCTTTATCACGGTGTTGATAACCTGGTTTATTCCTAGAGACCGCAACAACAAACAGGAAATAAATCATTACAGGAAGATTGCATCAGTGCAGCTTAAATGTTTCTGACTTTACTCCATTATAACAACAAATAATACAAAACCTGCACTATCTGGAGTTAAACCCAGCGTATCTTAGTAAAGTATTTGTGACATCACATATTGGGGTAGTTCACTTCTTACATCCTGCTATTTATCATTTAAGCATCATTTCTTCATCACTGGAGAACATTGATCAGCTTAGAGGATTTTTTCTGGAAGAAGAAACTGATTCAGCAGCTGAAATGAGCTGTAGAGGCTTTACCTTCTGGATGCTCTCCTCCTGATGATGAAGGCCACAATCTCTGTTATGGCTGTGATGATGATGATGAGGAGGAGGAGGAAGCTCAAAACACCAAATCTGGCCTTGAAGTTGTCTGAAACATTTTTAACATTTGAAATTACAGAGAGCAAAAACCTTAATTTCTTTGTTTAACACCAGAGTAAAGCTGTTTGTAGTTTGATGGAATCATTTTAGTAACACGTACAGCGACTGGCAGCTTGCATTCTCACAGACTCACTCCTTAAGTGTCCGTTAAATGTAACTATCTAAAAAAACAAAACAGAATAACCTTGTTAGACTTCATAACATTAACTGGAAAATTAGGAACCAAAGTGGGATTTTCTTGTGTGAAACCAATAAATGTTTATACAAACCTCCACTGTGTAGGTCGTTGAGTAGCTCAGATCTTTGAATTCAAAATCACATTTTGTGTTACTCTTTTCAGGGCCAGGACCATTAAGAAGTTTTGCAATGTATATTTTCTCTGGTCCTTTAAATTCCTTTGGGCCTTCACATTTCACTCTAATCGCATTGTTCTCTGAAGGTTCTGCCTCCTTGACTCCTGTAGGTTTGGCTGGTACTGCAGGAGGAAGAGAGAGGACACACATTAGGACACAGAGACAAATAAAAAACATGACATAGAGTTAAAAAATAAAACTTGACCAGATTTGTTCTTAATTAAAAAATACTGAAAATATGTGATTTACTTTAAATTTTAAATTACACATTAATGCAGAAATATTTGTATTAATCTTTTATTGTTATATTTGCAGTCTAAAAAATTAAAAAAGGATTAAGAACATTTAATAACTTATTGAATGAGTACATTTTAATTCTTCACCAAACATCTATAAACCTGGATTTCTTTATTAATTTTTCTAAACCTGCTGTGATTCTTTGGTATAAAAATCAGGAAGTTGAATTTCTGGACAAAGTTAATATTATTTTCTCCACTTTGTCATAAAATGACAGTCCAATAAGCTCATACCAATAATGCTGTAAATTTAGACTGTCTCATAAATTTTTTGTTAGCATTTGTGTAATTTCCATCCATTTCCTGTTTTAAAAACCATCCTAAAATCAATATAACCTTTACTGCATGAATGAAAAACCTGATGAAAGAATTGGGACTTTCAGAGCAATAAGAATTCAACTGGTTGGCAATGAAACTCACATGATTTAAAATAATTATCTCCTGATAAGAGATTTACTTTTTCTCACTGAATCTATAAAATAAATGTATTATTTAGATTATTAAAGAAGAGTTGTGTTTCATAAGAAAAAACACATTAAAGACCTTCAGCAAAACTAAACAGTAAAACAGACAAATTAATGTCAAGTTTCTGTTAAATTATTTTAAAGCTGTTAGTATTTGCAGACTGCATTAACAACAGATATTTTTTTGGTTACTTACTTCCAGGCTTAGTCTTGATTTTAACATATTGCCCTGTGAAATAACGTTGACCAGGATAGATGGGACGGACTTCACATCTGTAATCTGTGTATGCTTTAAGTCCTCTGATGTCACACGTCCCTCCAACAGGTTCTTTGCTCTTCTGTACTTCAGCTGTAACAAAATTTCCACCAACAGTTTTATGATTGATTTAACAACAGCAGATTGTTATAGAATATCTTTATAATCATGGTAATTATTCATGTTGATGTAAAATAAATCATGAGGAAGAGTTTGGTCTGTTTCTCAAGTTAAACATTGAGTGAAGAAAACATTTCCATTAAAATCCTCCACAGGTCACTGCTGCTGAAACCCTGATAGTTTAGAGTCAGAGCGTTACTGATCACATCTGGTTATTTCACAGATCTTTATCTCCTCATGTAAGCTGTGTACAAGAGACAAAACTCATAGATTCAGAGTTTTCCACATTTTAGCTAATGTTCATATATTTGGATTTACCTAAAGCAAATTAGTTACAAGTTGTTTGATGTAAATATACTTGAGAAGAGGAGATCAAGTTATTTCACTTACTTCTCTCTGCATCCTGACAGCTGCATCTAAAAGAGAGTTTCTCCAGGTTACGGAGAATATCTTGACATTTATCACTTGTTGTTTCCCAGCTCAGGTGAATGGAAGTATCAGTTGATCTGTACTCCAGGTCTTTTATTGTAAAATCTGTTGGAATACCAAGAAGTGAACACAGTTTCTGTTCTTTTTCTCTCCAAACTGTGTCAGTATAATAACTTTGTTCTCCTTTCACTGAGATGCAGTAAATACCAACACACCACAGTCAATGTTGAAGTGGACAGGTGGAGTTGTCTTGTTAATGAAGACATTGTTGTTCTTGATGAGACCAGTACAGCTGTAGTCTGTGAACGGCTTCATGTCAGATGGTTCAACGGAGGTGTTGTCCTTTCCTGAAGAGACACAAACATGAGATCATCTCTGCAGTGACTGCTGTCTGGACAACAACACTGATCAGCTGCTGGCTTTAGTCTTTACAGTCACATTTTGACACATTTAGAGGAGATAAATATTCAGAACTCATTTACAGAGAGAAACATTTTGATACAACAAATACTTTTGATTTATCGTTAAGGAAGAATCTGTGTCTGAGGTTTCTCCTGTAAATGTTTTTAAATGTTTCTGACAGCTGTAGATTTTACTCACCTGAACATTTGTACTCAACGCTGAGATTTTTACAGCTTAGAGGAAACGTTGCTTCAATATTTGCAGGAAGTTTAGTGGGTCCAGTTTGCTTTATGTCATTTGGATCAATGAAATCTGAAGAAGAAAAATAATCAGATTGATGTAACTAATATCTTATCAACAGGAAGCCCATCCATCCATCTTCTTCCGCTTATCCGGGGTCGGGTCGCGGGGGTAGCAGCTTCAGTAGGGAGGCCCAGACGTCCCTCTCCCCGGCCACTTGGGCCAGCTCCTCCGGGGGAATCCCAAGGCGTTCCCAGGCCAGCCGAGAGACATAGTCCCTCCAGCGTGTCCTGGGTCTTCCTCTGGGCCTCCTCCCGGTGGGACGTGCCTGGAACACCTCACCAGGGAGGCGTCCAGGAGGCATCCTGACCAGATGCCCGAGCCACCTCAACTGGCTCCTCTCGACGTGGAGGAGCAGCGGCTCTACTCTGAGTCCTCCCCGGATGACTGAGCTCCTCACCCTATCTCTAAGGGAGAGCCCAGACACACTACGGAGAAAACTAATTTCAGCCGCTTGTATCCGGGATCTCGTTCTTTCGGTCACGACCCAAAGCTCATGACCATAGATGAGGGTAGGAACGTAGATCGACCGGTAAATCGAGAGCTTTGCCTTTTGGCTCAGCTCTCTCTTCACCACAACGGATTGGTGCAGCGCCCGCTTCACAGCAGACGCTGCACCAATCCGCCTGTTGATCTCATTCATGTACAAGACCCCAAGATACTTAAACTCCTCCACTAGGGGCAGCATATCCTCCCCAACCCGGAGAATGCACTCTACCCTTTTCTGTTTCAAGACAAGGTCTCGAATTTGGAGGCACTGATCCTCATCCCGGCCGCTTCACACTAGGCTGCAAACCGCTGTAGTGAGAGCTGTAGATCACGCCCTGATGAAGCCAATAGGACCACGTCATCCGCGAATAGCAGAGACGCAATCCTAAGGCCACCAAAACGGATCCCCTCAACACCTTGGCTGCGCCTAGAAATTCTGTCCATAAAAGTTATGAACAGAATCGGTGACAAAGGGCAACCTTGGCGGAGTCCAACTCTCACCCATTGAGGATAAAGGAGAGTTTTGTGCATGTTTTGTGAGGAAACTCCAAAACAAAATCTGAGCAAATGTTGTTATAAGCAGGTTTGAAGCGATATAATCCATGAATAAATTCTGCAGCTGAAACCTTGTTTTTATATATTAAAGAGCTGATGTCTCAACCACTTTGGTAACAGAAATATCCAGAAGGGCAGGAGGCATTTTTTGTAATGTCTTGTTCATCTGAAACACAGATAATATTTGTTCCAGTCTTTTTTCAGTAAATGAGACGAGTCAAGATGTGAGAATATTTAGTATTTTACTCACTCATTCCAGTTGTTGTAGTTTTAGTATCACTTCTGGTACAGAGTATATCTCTACCGTTGCTGCTAATACGTGTAACATTTAGCTCATATGCAGTGCACGGCTTCAGAGGTTTGATTTGATGAGTTGATTTTTTATTGGAGACATAAACAGTGACTTTCCTTCTCAGCAACATCTATGGCGTTCGTATGTAAAATCTGTCATATTAATCTGGAGACGAAACTGGATCACTTCAACACTGTAAGAACCTGAACAGCAAGAGTTTCTCATTTTAGCTTTAAATAAAACCACAGTTTAGAACTTCTTATTTTTTATCTGTTGGCATGAAAGATTAAAGTAAAACTAATTTCTAACCCTGGTAAGAAAACCTCTTTTAGTTAATAGATACAAACCCAGAAAAAAGCCACATTTAATCAACATATGTGCAAGACTTTAAATTTGATACTCACACTTTGGATCTGTGCTGGATTTTGGTGCTGGAAGACAAGAGGGAAACATTTTAAAATGTTTTAAAGATAAAATACATTCTCAAACTACATTAAAGTTACAGCTATCTGGTCTCTGCAGCTCATAAAGTCTGTCATCTAAAGTTTAACACTTAACAAACCGAAGCATTTCAAACTATTTAGGTACAAAATACAATAAATAATTTTTATCGACAAGAAAAACGAAATGCTTACACAAGATCCACATTAAAGTGCTGCGGCATTGTTAAAGACTAAAGAAAACATCATATTGCAAGCAAGAAGTTTTTTAAACTACCAACAAAGCAACCAAACAGCTTGAGAACGACTCATAAAAACAAGTTTCTAATTATCCTGCCCCAAGCACAAAGTTTTAATGGTCAGCCTTAAATTCTACAGGGCGAGGCAGGTTTATCTACACAGCATTGTTCAAACACAAGGCAGTCTGAAGTGCTTTACAGGACATTACAGGAGAGACAGAAAAAAATAATAAAGCACAAGCACACACACACATATATATATATATATATATATATATATATATATATATATATATATATATATATATATATATATATATATATATATATATATATGTATGTACAGTATGTATGTATGTATGTATAATGATTCTTTCTGTTCCTGTGGTAACAATTTATAGTTTAGGGATATTCAATTTCAGTGTAATTATTATTTCTGGTGTTTCCTCACTCAGGGTTGTGTTTACTTAGTTCCCATCCTCTACGATCGTTGGATTCATTTGTCTTTGCTTGTTGGCTTACTTAGTTTAATAATATCCAAACAACAAAAATATCAATCCACAATGTGTTAAGTTCTTAAATACAGTGAATCAAATAATAAAAAAAAATATAACAGAAGCAGGCTGTATTTAAATTTTATATTGATATCTGCAATTTCTTTCTTTGAAAAAAAAACATAAAATGGTTCTCATAATTTAATTACAAATTATTATTGAATTGAATTAATTAAACTCCAAATTAATTAAACAGCTATTAAATTAATTTTATAAAGCCAACAATATTTAGCAGAAACATACTAAAAGACAATGATTTTCACATTACCAGCATTAGAAAGGATCTGTTCATGGAGGTGCAGAGTGATGGTAAATGCAAATACTACTCTTTTGTCACTTACATCTATTTATGTGCATTACTCCATGTAAAGTGGAAAAGATAAGTGAAAATCAACCATCAAAGTAGTTTTTGATTCATGTTTACCATAAAATATCTTATATTGATCAGTACTTTGATTTGATATTTTCAGTTGAAAACGTACCCAGAAATATTTTAGCAAAAGTTTCTATGCGTTAAAGCTGCATTTTACTCATCTTTAAAGTGCAAGTAATGCATTAATAATAAAAGAATAAAAACAACATTTTAAAAAGTTACAACATTGGTACTTACTGTGGTCTAAACAGATCAGCCCAGCCCAGCACAGCAGGAGCCAGAAAGTGTAGAGACCTGCCATGTTCAGGAAGTGGTGCATGTATTCATGTATTCATTTATATCGCCCTTTATAACCGCCAGATCGCTGATTGTAATTTTAAAGGCAGGCATAAAGCAGATGTCTATGCAGAAGAAGCTTCCTTATACATTAAGAGGAAGCTAGCAGGAATTTAACAACCCGAAGATTTATTAGTTTATATAATATCTTTAAAAGACTATTCTTCCATCTTTCTCTATTTAATGTCAAACATCTTACGCTTTGCTATACTTCTAAGAGAACTACCTACCAGCATTATTATTCACATTGAAGGCCAAGCAATGCTTTTATCCATATTATTTTCTTGCACGCATTACTGTCTAACATTATCAGCAACTAGAGGTACTGCATCAAGCTTATTGTGTTTGTAAAAGGACGTTTCACATTTGCCTTGAAATATGTAAACTTATTTTTTATTAAAGCCACAGAGTGGCATCTAGTAGTGCGCTAAATAAATTACAAATGACTACGCCGTAGTACTTTCGACAGAAGCTTTGGAGTATCATCAATGTAACAATGTCAACATGTCCTCCACGTATTTGGTACCAAGCTACTGCTAATGGCTAATAGCTAATAGCTACGGTCATATTGTGAAATGGTTTTTCGCACTCTTGTCGAGTCCGCTGGTTTTTTTCTAAAGTCGCTTGTAAATTCTGTGAGTCGCATTTTTTTGGGCTCGTTTCTGAACTTGCAGTCACTTATTTGGGGTCTAAAATACGCAACTATAAACACCGGAGAAAGAGAGGCAAACAAAACTAACAATTTCTGCCGGGTGGAGCAGTTACTGGACTACACTGCCTTGTTTCGAACTTAACGTCAAAAGTAAACTTCACTGTTATATTAAATCAACTTACCTGTCCAGCAGAAAGCCTGCAACCTCCGCATCAGCTCCGAGTCCGTGCTCCCTCAGAATTATCTCCACTCCACCTGGTTATAATATCTACGCCAATATAGACACATTTTTTCCCCAGTTATTACTTTTTCTTTTCTTGGTTACTTTCTGCTCCCTCTCGCTGGGCAAAGAGTGTGGATGTTGCTCCATTTCAGCAGAAAACGGCAAATAGAATAATCTACAGTCGACTTTGCTTGTTTATACTCCACCACCGACAGTACATTTTTATATCGAGGACAGATAACGAAAACAGGTACGGCTGACAGTTTGGCCCCTTTTGGCTTCTGAAATCAGAAATAGTGAAGCAACATGGCGTCTCCCAGTGATTGCACCGACACCTATGTATTTATAAACTACTAATTCTAAGTTGTGAGAACGCTTAAATTCTTGATGTGAGGTTATTAGACTTTGTCTGAATATGTATTTATAAAGCAATACTTGATTTTTGCTAATTAAAAGCCAAATTAGTTACACACTGTCCCAGTAAAACAAAGCTAAAAGTATATATTTTTTACTATATATTAAGATATTTGATGCACTTTTGTGGCTTTGAATGGACAACCTAAAATGAATTAACCTTTTGTGAATTAGAAAAATATTTGGCCAACATTTTTTTCATAAGAAAATATATATTACACTTTTTGTAATAAAAGCACATTTTAAAATGCATTATCTCACCATAATTTCTTGTTATTAAATTACAAATATTGTAAAACAAAATACTAGCTTGAACAAAATTTTTTTTATAATTGTAAAGGTTTTCTATCTTTATCACTCACTAACGACCAATTTACGAAATTGCTCTCATTTAAGATCTTTATTTATATTTGGCCAATGCTGAGCTTATACCTCACAGCAGTTCAGATTATTACTACAAATGCCTGTAAATAACATCCAAAAGATTGTGTCAACAGTCTTGCATTTGAATTTAGCAAGACTTTAACTCGGCATGAATTCAGACAAAGCCTTGAACACCAATCTCTACATGTTCACTGGCCACAGCAACAGGAAGCTTTATTTCAACTCTGCTATTAGTTGAGAAAACCACAGAGGGTTTTTAGGTTTCCAGATCGGCAAATGCAGTCAACTATTCATTCCTTTATAGTTGTTTCATGTTTGTGCAGATGCATGCTCAGAGTGATATACCAGAGTATAGCAGCAGTCCCTGACCTAGCTTGCACCACAGACCGGTTTATATTCAGACAATATTTTCACAGACCAGCCTTTAAGCTGTGGGGGTTAAATGCAACAAAATAAAATGATACAACCAGTCTTATTATTTTTCATTTAAATATTTTTTTCTAAATATAATGATAAACATGAATTACTGTATGCAACTTTATTAGCAGCATCCTTGTAACATCATCATAACATGACGGCCTTTCAGCTCCACACTCTCTGGTTGTAATAGTAAAGGTTAAATGTGTCTTCAACATAACACAAAAACAAATAAATGAAAGATACAACTCACTCTAATGCTAAATCAGTGGGAGCCCTGAGCTGGTTTCTCTGCGACGAGACGGTCCCAACGAGGGGTAATGGGAGACAATGATGTGCTGCTTATGTCCTTTCTGCCTGTAATTTAGTTTTGGTTGCTGTCACTGCAGAAAATCCTCCTTCTCACAGATAGGATGTCAGAAATGGCAACAGGGTTTTCAGTGCTGTTGTAGTGATCTTAATGTGTTCTGCCACGATTTTAATCCAGAGCACTGGTGGAGTTGTTGTCTCACACATACTTTTAAGGCCACCATCATTTGTGATCTCCAGAGGCTGATCTTCTTTTTGCAGAGACACGCTGGATTCCCCTGGTTCGTTGGCAAATGTGTTGAAGATACATTCCTTGGCAGTTTGCAGAACTTTTGTGGTTGAGAAGTAACACTCAAATACTTTTTAAAGCAAAGACAGGCGATCGTGCTCTAACTGAAAGACGAAGGCTCCCGTCCAGTTTCTTCCAAAATCCATGCTGAAGTGTAAAACATATACCTCTGTTCACATGCCGTACCTACAAGTCCAGTTTGGTTTTAAATGCAGCTACTGTATCTGCTAACTTGAAGACGGTTGGCATTTTCCCTTAAGTGAGAGACTGAGTTCATTGAGCAGGTTTAATGTGTCACACAAGTAAGCAAGTTTTTTTATCCATTCCTTGACAATGAAGAGAGAGGTAGACCCTAATGTCCTCCAGCAGCCTAAGCCTAGAACAGCATAACTAAGGAAAACCTACGCTACTCTAACTATAAGCTTTGTCAAAGAGGAAAGTTTTAACCTGGTGATGGAAAATAGTTGAGATCCAACCTCTCAATGGTCTTTATCTGGTGTTGTTAGTACTACCGTTCTGTAGTTGTTGAGATCTCTGGGGGTACCACACAGGAGGTTTTCCAAAGCTGTGCTACTCTCCCCTCTTCCAGACTGATATTAAAGATGTGACACATGTCACACATGGGGGCAGACCCATCCTCTCACTGGTAAAACCTCAGAAAATTGTTATTCAGCTTATTCACCCAGCTTGACTCGCCAACAGCCTAGACGTTCACTTTGTGACCTGAAATTGTTTTCTGGCTTTCTCAGACCACACTGATGTTGTCTTTCAGGTTATGTCAGAAATACTTAAGATACCCTGGCTTTAGCTCCAGATAGTGAAGAATTATTAATAATTTCACTAAACAAAAGAAAGGATCACATTCAAGGTTTAACATATCAATAGCCAATATTTAATCTGTTTAATCTGGGCCTACCCAGACACTACGTAGTGTCGGGATAAAATCCGAGACCAAATCCATATCTAATCGGAAAAGGGTAGAGTGCCTTCTCCGGGTTGGGGAGGATGTCCTGCCCCTAGTGGAGGAGTTTAAGTATCTTGGTGGAGGAGTTTAAGTATCACAGCCAGGGTGGAGGAGTTTAAGTATCTTGGGGTCTTGTTCATGAATGAGGGGAAGATGGAGCGGGAGATCGACAGGTGGATTGGTGCGGCGTCTGCTGTGAAGCGGGCGCTGTACCGATCCGTTGTGGTGAAGAGAGAACTGAGCCAAAAGGCGAAGCTCTCAATTTACCGGTCGATCTACGTTCCTACCCTCATCTATGGTCATGAGCTTTGGGTCATTACCGAAAGAACAAGATCCCGGATACAAGCGGCCGAAATGAGTTTTCTCCGTAGTGTGTCTGGGCTCTCCCTTAGAGATAGGGTGAGGAGCTCAGTCATCCGGGGAGGACTCAGAGTAGAGCCGCTGCTCCTCCACGTCGAGAGGAGCCAGTTGAGGTGGCTCGGGCATCTGGTTAGGATGCCTCCTGGACGCATCCCTGGTGAGGTGTTCCGGGCACGTCCCACCGGGAGGAGACCCAGGGGAAGACCCAGGACACGCTGGAGGGACTATGTCTCCCGGCTGGCCTGGGAACGCCTTGGGATTCCCCCGGAGGAGCTGGCCCAAGTGGCTGGGGAGAGGGACGTCTGGGCCTCCCTACTGAAGCTGCTACCTCCGCAACCCGACCCCGGATAAGCGGAAGATGATGGATGGATGGAATCTGGGCCTAACAGTGTTACTCAGACTCCTAAGCATGCACCATTTGAACCAATTGGAAAATTCTACAGCAATAATCATGGTTCAACCTTAAGACGGCATCACTAAGATAGCTTTAAGACAAATATTGCAAAACTAAACAAGTTCACATGAAATAAAAACATTAACAGTAAAGCAGCAATCATAGGTCCAGTTTATACATTTTATCTGCAAAAAAGTTAATTTGCGGGTGAGTTTCATTTTAAGGTCAAAATTTAATAGCATCTATTTGTACATCTGAATCCAGAGACATCAGTCACTGACTAGGGTGGAAGCATCACTGGCTCCATGTTTACCCCCCACAATCACAAAGTGCACACAGCTCCATAGACAAAAAAAACTGTAAATCTTAAACACAAGACAAATAAAGAAATTCTTCCTTTTTTCTCTAGTAGTGACTTATTTTTTATTCGTGCCATTTTCCTAATTAATGCTGAATTGTTAGTGTTTGTTTCAGGTCATTAGCTCAGTGTTTGCAGTCTGCCTCCCACTTCGCACCCCGTCCTGCATGTACCCTCCACCCCACCCAGCAAGCTAACCATCCCTCTGGGTCCTGGAACTCCCTCTTGGCCAGGGAGCAATGGGGATGGGCACCGGCTCCTTCACTGTAATGAACTCCACAGAGACTTCAGTTCAGATTCATCACGGCAAAAATTGCTCCCATGGAGTCTCAACACAGTGAAAACAAACAAAAGTAAATATCTGGAATTAATAGACAAGTTGTTTGGGTTTCCCCAGAATCCGTGGCCTCCTCCCCTCCCACAGTCTATCGCTCCACTGGATTTCTGCCTCTCTATTTCAACATTTATAATTAAAAGTTAGGTTTTTCCTGCTGCCAGTGTACCGTTAACAGATATCTGATCTATTTTACCCCTTTTTGTTTGTCATATGCTGCATATCCATGTATCCCTAAGTCCATCTTGTGGTGAAAACTCCTCACTGCACCAACAGTGAGTGACTAAAACATCCATGCAGGTGACAAAAGGGGGGGAAATAATAAACAAGGAAGCTAATCCAGATGATGCCAGACAGACACAAAAAGGGACAACTGATTATGATTAAACAATAAAACAGCATTTCAGATCAGAACCCTCTAATGTTTATTCATCTTTCTTTTAGGAAAGGTGAATTGAAAAGTGTTTTTCTATTTGTCTGTATGTAGACTGACTGGAAATGGCACACCTATCAGTGTAAAACATGGGAGAGCCTTTCATAGTTGTACCGTATCTAACAGGAGGTTATCATAATGAGGGTGCATGAGCCCTACGGTACCAAGACAGGGTTATGTTTGCGATCTCTCATGCAGCTGAAACCACAGGATGCCATGTGGCTTCATGAGTCATTTGATATGTTCTTCGTGTGAGAATGTGTGGAGTACAACTGAGACGCTACCTTTTGCACCCAAGACACAGCGGTTCGGTTAAACTCTTGCTCAGTTTTACCTGCATGGACAAATTTATTGCCTTGCAAAAGTATTACGACCCTCCAAACATTGTCAGGTTTTGTTGTGGTATTTTTGTCACTCTACATTGACAACACAGTGTTTTATTTGTATTGTATGTGATAGAGCAACACACAGTAGCACATAATAGCACTTTGGACATAAGGAGAGTGGAAGGAAAATATTACATGATTCTCAATATTTTGAAACCAATAAATATTTAAAAGGTTTTGTATTCAGTCCCCTTTACTCTAATACCCCTAAATCAGTATAACTACAACCTTAAGAAGCCACCTAATATGTTATAATTTACCACAAGCCATGTAGGAGAAACAGCAAACATTTTGAAGAGGGTGCTCTGGTAAGACGATACCGTGATTGGGCTTTTTGGCTCACATGCAAAATGTTGTGTGTGTGGCAAAAAACAAAAGAACAACAACAACAACAAAAAAACACTGCAGATGGTGTTGGTAGGATCCTGCTGTGAGAAGGCTTTCCTTTAGGAGGGACTGGGAAGATGATCAGATTTAATGGCAAGAGGGATTACGCTAAATGGAGAGCAAACCTGGAAGAAAACCTAAAAAGGTCTGGGCAGAGAGTCACCTTCCTGTTAGACAACAACCCTCAACATACAGCCAGGACTAGAATACAGTGGTTAGTCAAACAAAGGTTCAATTAATATAATGGCCCAGTCAAATGGGCCATTGCTTGCACGCTTGTAAGGTTATCATGCACTATAGCACCTAATAAATAGCAGAGATTAAGCAGATCTGCAGCTGAGGATGACTTTTGATCTTCTCCATCATCATAAGTCCCCTATTCTAGGTCTATCTAGAACCAAGTTCAAGAGGAACTGAAACTGATCCAGCACCCAGACAATAAATTGCACACAAATGAACCTTTTATTAATCTCATAATGTTCTTCTAAATTTGAGAATGTTTACTCTTTTGACCTTCTCGCCAACAAGGATTTAGAAAAAGAGGTACACTCCGGTTAGTACTTTATGAGCTGGGTGTCATAAGCAATGCTATAAGCACTTTGTAAGATTTGAAGAAAAAGAAAATTATCAGGTGTCTCGGGTGATTTTTTTTTTCAGGTAGAACGAGGCCGTTCCAGGGGACATCCACTTAGATTTATTTTTGACTCCTCTTGGTTTGTTTGTTTTGTTTTTAGAAGCCAGGAATATCAATATTTCCTTTGCACATTTGAAATAGCTCGTGGGGTATGCCTGACGGTGGCGGCTTCAAACATATTAGTTTGCTGGGAGACGAGAATCACCAGGGACGGCCTGCAAACACGTGCGGGAACCGGTAGAGCAGTCCCGTGCATCATTTGAAGGCTGCTATTGTTTGAACTTCAGTAACTTTAAACAGGTTAAAGTCATATTTAGAATGAAACACTTGTCTTGTAGGCCCGCTCCGTTTTCAGGTTAGAATATTTGTCAGCGGCTGCTCTCCGGGGACGGTGTTGTGAGGTTCAGGCAGGGAAAGACGCTCCCTGCAGTCATTTATCAGCGGGAAGCTGCACCCAGCAGGCCGCAACTGGCGTCACTCATCACCGCGGCTGCTGACACGCTAACACATGTGAAGGCACGCGCGCACAGACACACAGAACGCCGGTGTAATGAGTGACTCCTGCTCTGCACGTCCTTAATCTGCAGCCACCAGGCCGGCACGGAGGGGGCACAGTAAAGAACAAGAAGCCTGCAGTGAGCTGAGCCAAAATAAAAAGCCAAGTGGCTCACTAAACCCGTCAGGGGCTTTTAAAAGGCACGCACTGCCTCTCTCTTGTCCATCCAGCAGGGCTATGGGAGCTTTATAAAACGCCTCCCCACAAAACTTAACTCTGAAGCATCAGCTCAGCCTTCCGGAGCGGGCCTTTCCAGAAACTATAAACTACTGGGAACAAATGTCGTCCTCAACATGTTCAAAAGAAACCCGATCCTCAGAGAGACGCTTTTATAGGAGCTGCACGTGCGCACACACTGCAGAACACACGCTTCTGCTTTTGGACTTCCTTTGAGACTTGGTGTCTCCATGTCTTTGCTCTCGGTGTTGACCAGTCAACAGGCGGCAAACCAAAACCGAGATGACCCCAGAGGCTGTGTGCACAAATGATCTATATTTTTACTATATTTGGCCAATGCCTTAGTTCTATAACTGTCAAAGTGGTATATGAAATCACACTTTGACAGTTATAGAAAAGGGAAGTTTATTTGTCGAGCAGCATTAGTCTTATTTCACGCAGTTCCAAGTACTTCTCTGAAAAATAAAGTGAAAAAGAAGAAACCAGGAGTCTCCATCGTCATTATGTCCCCATTATGAGATTTTGGTGAGAAACTGGCTCAGATTCCCATAGATTCAAACATAAGACAAAGATACAAAACAAGATATAATGTTCAAATGGTTGCCCGACGACACTTCCTGAGAAGCTAAAAGTGTGTAACTAGTCCTTAGCATCAATAAATATAAATGTTCGAGTCAAAAAAGACAGATAGCACTCACCTTGCAGAACTGTGCAAAGATATTAAATCACGCTAGATGTGTTTGTGTTTGTGCAACTACCATGACATGATGTAATTATTTGATTTTTACTAAAGATAACATGATTCTGCAGCAAACATCCAGCTACAGACCCAAAACAACATGCAACTACAATATTATGAGAGTTAACAAAGACAGCCAATAAAATGAATTATTTAAATGGATAATTTTATGTTCTTTGAATCCTTTGCACCGACTTTTATATTCTGACAAAGTAGAATTTAAATATATTAGAGCAATATGAAATGGCTATGAAGCTCAGTTTTGCTTATACATGCAAAATACAATCATTAGGCTAAAAAAAGATACTAAAAAGAATCACATTATACTGTTTTGTTTTTAAATGTGTTCAATTCAGTTACTTTATAGAAGTGCAAATAACAATAAGTCATCATCAGCATATTCCTTTTAATATATGACAACTTTTTAAAGAAATATTCACAAGATTAATATGAAAATAGTTTGAAATGTTAGAAACAACATACGTTTGCGATTTTTGTTTTTTTACATTTAATAAAAGGTTATTCATCATAGCTGTCAGTCTGCCCTGGTTCAACAAACCAAATATATTTGTGTGAGAAATTATCTAAATTTTGTAAAATGAAATTTGTAATTAAACCTTTATCGCAGGTCTTCTGTCAAATCTTGACTTTTTAAATAGACATCAGGGTGATTTTAAACAATCTTACATTGCATCCATGTGCCAGACTCTTAAAAAAAAAGCATTTCTCTCACTATCCCAGACACATGTGCTCAGCTCCAGTAAAATAAGCACTCTGGCCATAAACTCACCAAGAGCTGTCCCAAAATAACCACATCTGTCTGCTTAACCCAAACAGGCCCTGAAGAGGAACTCTTAAAGATGAAGGGGCTTTGTCGACTAAAGGGAAAAGGTTTTACCTCCGCCATGAAATAGTTATCTGGTACTAAATGCATGAAGGTCATCTCTTTTTTTAACGATGCTGTACCGGCACCTTGCAAAAGTATTCATAGCCCCTTAACTTTTTTTCACATTTAGCCACTTTTAACAACTAGCTTCCATGTAATTCACCATGATTTTACATGAAAGACTAACAAAAAGTAGTGTATAATTGTGAAGTAGAAAGAAAACTATATATAATTTAAATCAAAAATCTGAAAATTGTGGCGTACATTTCCACAGAAACACCTTTATGTCTTTCAGACTATGTCTGTAATAGTTTTGTACAGCTAGACGTGGAAGATCTGCCCATTTGTTTCTGCAAATTTCTTTTGTTTTCTTTTCTGATTTAAAATAAATGTTATTACTTGGGTAAACATAATTTATAGATTCTTTGCTGCATAAAAATTGTGTTCAGATATCTTATATCTCTTCATGTAAACGAAACAGTGTTGTCCTGTTTCTGTCGTTTTTTGTTGTTGTTTTTTTAAGACTAATATGTAAAGTAAGATACATATGAAAGGAAAGGGGTCATATAAATATTTACTTCTGCTCACCTCTTTTTCAGACAAATTAAGTGAAAATGTTTCATGGTGTAAGAATGAGGAAGTTAAAATGTTTGAAACAAACAAAAAAATTAACTTCAACATTTTCAAGTGGTTCCACAAATTCTAGCTCTGGACTTTGACTGGGCCACTTCAACACTTTTCTTTCATCTAAACCATTCTATCGCAGCTCTGGGCGAGAGTTTTTAGAGTCCAGCGTAGAGGTTAAGTTTTGGATAAGTCTCAAGTCTTTTGCAGCCTCAAGCAGTTTTTTTCTACAAATATTGTCTTGTATTTAGTTCCACTTTCCAATAAACCCCAACCATCTTTCCACCACCATGTTTCACAGTGTGGGGGGGGGGGGGGGTGTTGTCCCATCTGACCATCTTTGCTCTGTTTTATACACAATTTGCAGCAAACCAAAAACATCACTACTAAAAAATCACTTGTAAAAAAACAAAAACAATGAATCATTTACCATCCACTTCATGCGTATCCAATATCTTATGTTGATTTATCGCAAAAATCTGACAATTTGATAAAGTTCAAGGAGCATTAACATACTTTTGCAACGCACGGTTCATGCATCCCCACCTAGAGCTGCATTTCATCCAAATGTTCACACTACAATTAGTTTCTCTCTCTTGTTTTACTTGAATTGTGCCAAGAATCTGCAATTTAAATGTGTTGCACTTGAACTCAAGAGCCAGTTTTGCATCTCACCTCATAAGAGGAGAGCCTGGCACATTAAACAGGCTGCAGCTCTCAAATTTAGGCCATTTGAAAAGGGATCTGAACACAGCTGAACACGCATCAGTCCCATGGAGGTTTCCCTCTCCATGGGACTGATGCCATGCAGCGTCTCCATGTTCCCACGGACTCCTTTCCACCTCCTGCAACCAGGTTCCCTGCTTTTGAACCCCGCCAGGGGCACCACCTCTCAGGGTATGGAAGCAAAATGTCCCCCTTAAAGTCAGATTCATTGAAAGGATTCTTAAAAGGGAGAGCGCAGGGGGGAGGGGGAGTTTCTGTCAGCACATCCTAAATAAGTTTGGGATGTCAACTTTAAGAAGCAGTTAGAAAATGAGACTTAAGACAAGGCTTTGTCTGATAAAATAAAGGTAGTGAGCGCTAAGAGCTACACAGATAGACAGGCAAGGAGCCAGACACACTTTTTCATGGTTCAAAAAAAAGAAAAGAAAGAGAGGATAAAATAAAAACTTGGATCATTGTGAAATGCCGTCTGTTCTGGATATAATCAATAGCTAAAGAAGAATCCAGTTCAGGGCTGTCTCTCATATTTCAATCCCTGCTCTTCTGTGATCAATAAAAGTGAGCTGGAATCAAAGCGAGCCCTCTTTACTATTGTCTATTCAACGTTAGCAGACAAAGACTGAGGAGCCTTTGATCGCCCTGTCTGCAGGGCCCACAGCTAAACACAGACCCCATCCTCCCACTCCCACCCACCACCTCCAGGTGAGCGCCGTGTCTGGATGTCAGTGTGTGTTTGCGGGCGAGCCGAAATGTTTTTCTGTACGCATACATGAGCGCACACAAACAACAAAAGGCGCGGCGTTTTTGGGAGGAATCACACAGAGCTGATGTAGAGCGGGGTGGTGCTGTCAGATAAAGGGTCATCGCAGGACGGAGTGGACACTGCCTCCGACTCGCTTTCTCATGTTGGCTCTTATTTGTTTTTCGGTGAATGATCGTGTCTTCTTTTGTTGCTTTTCTTCTTTTCTGTCTCTTTAGTTTTTTTTTCCTTCATCCTGTCCTGATTTTCATTCTGGTTTGCTGTTTCTGACCTTTCTCCATCGTGTCCTTGTCTCTTCAGATCGCCCTCTTCCGATAGTTTTTTTTCTTTCTTAATTTATCTTTTTATCTCCCATTAGTTGAGCTTTTTTTCTGGCCCTTCTTCTGCTCTGTCTAAGACAGATTTTTGTCTTCTGTCTGTCTCTGTCTTTTCATCTTTTTGCAGTCTTTTTCTCTCCTAATTTTGTTCTTTCATCTTTTGGATTTAATGTTTTGTCTCTAGTCCCTTCGTTCTCAGATTTATCTCTTCTTGTTCTTTTAATCCTGTCCTTTTGGATCCCTTTGATCTTTCCTGTCCTGTTTTCTGAAGTTTGTGATCTTGTCTTTTTAATCTCTTTCTTTTCTTAGCTATTTGTTCCTTGCTCTCTTTTTGTCTTTTGATTCTCATTTTGTAACCTTAAATGTTTGATACTGCAGTAGTCTTTTTTATCCATCATTGGGGGAAATCTATGTAAGAACCGCCGGGTTATGCGTTCAACCCTAATTGATGCTGGTTGGACAGAAGCAAGGATAGTTTTTACCAAACATTGGGCCAAAACTTGGGACACATTTAATTTGGAGACTGTGTGGCCTCATTAACTAGCTTTTTTATGCACAATATTTAATTGAAAACTTTATTCAAAGCAAGTGCATTAAAAACATCAAAGTATATGTATATATCTGTCAATACCTGACAAGACTAAACAGGAACAGGGAGAGAAATAAGCTAATTTAATTCTATCAATTTCTTCCTCAAATATAATTCAAAATTATTAGGTTTGCACATTTAAATAATTATGTTTTAATATCCACTGCAAATCTCTGTGGCTGTGGATAACAGATTTCTTCTATTTTTTCTTTTTTTTTGGGGAGGGCGGCATATTTAAGTGTTTCACATTGTCAAACACAGTTTATATTAGATAAATACAACCTTGGAAAAATACAAAACATAATTTTACACATGATTATTTCATTGATTAAGATAAAGCCCCTAAACCAAATAACTCAATCAATCAATCAATCAAAATGTATTTATATAGCACTTTACAACAACCAGCAGGTGTCCAAAGTGCTTAACAAAATGAGTAAAATCACAACATACAATAGAAAGAGAGAACATAGAAAACAATAAAGTCAAAAAGGTTACAAAGAAACAAAAGAATGAAATTGTCACACCACTGCTACGTATTAAAAGCCAGCCTGAACAGATGTCTTGAGTTTGGACCTAAAAAGAGCGATTTCAGCAACAGTGAGAATATCCGGGGGTAACTTGTTCCAGATTGATTGATTGATTGATTGATTGATTGATTGATTGATTGATTTATTCAAATAACTAGTCATTCCATCTGTGGGAGCAACAGCTGCAACAGTATTTGTAATAACTTAGAATGAGTCTTTTGCATCACTGTGGAGAAATGTTGTCCGATTCTTCTCTGCAGAATTCATTCAGCTTCAACGTCCAGTTTAAGCTCATGCCATTGCATCACCATTGAATTTTGGTCTGGACTTTGACTAGACCACTCCAAAATGTTCCTATTTATTTTATTTTTCTAATATTTTTTTAGCAATTCAAAAGTGGACTTGATGCTGTACGCGGGATCATTGTCCTGCTGCCTGACTCAAGTGGACCTGAGCTTAAATTTACTGATGAGACTCTCCCAGCCGATTTTCTTTGCCTCACTTCTGCCTCATTCCACACAATATTTTCCCAAATGTCTTGGGTATCATCAGGTTGTTATTGACAAGTTGTGAGATGAGTGTTTGTGTTATCTTTAATCAGCCTTGGATCTCTCCCATGGAAGCCATTCTACCCAGTATCTCTTTCCTTCTGCTCAATCATGAACGCTGACCTGAACTGAGACACTGGGGCCTGCAATCCAGTAGGTTCACCACTGTTCCATACTGTCTCCATTTATTTGGAGTCCCAAAGCCTTAGAAAATACTTTTAAACTCTTCCCAGACAGGAAAGATGTGAACGACTTTGTTTCTTGTCTGTTCTTGACTTTCTTTAGATTGGGTAATAATAATAATAATAATAATAATAATAATAATATAATAATTGTTGCCTTTTAAGATTTTTTAGCCTGTGCTTAAGTGTATCTATTCTACAAGGGAAGTTTACTTCTAGCAAATTTCAGGAGCAAAACAATTTAAAGTGCTGACCTACAGGTCTACCAACTAATAGAAATTGATAGAAGAAGAAATTGTGAGACGAAGAAATTGTCAGAAATTGTTTATCCATTGCATCAACTCTCTCCATGTCTCTTTTATTCTGTCCTCTCTTCTCGTCTCTGCACTCATTTTGTTTTGACTCCTGTTCCTCCCTCCTCCTCTCCAGTCTTCTGGAGATCCATCTCTCCAGGCCCGCCATGTTTTGTTTTCACCTTGGGGACATTTACCAAGATTTTAATCATAAATCATAAACCAATCATAAAAGAAAAAGTACTTTCACTCTTCACGCTTCCATCATGTCTTTGTCATTTTACTGAAAATGTAACGTTTTGGTTATTTTTGCTCGGCTCAGATGTTTCACTTGTCATTATGTTCTCTACTGTTCTCCATTTGTCCTCCTCTGTCTTTTTTTCCCTCCTCTTCCCTCCTCTCCAGTTTTGTCTCCCATGTTCTCCCTCCCTGTGGCGTTCCTTCTTCCTCACACGCCTGCCTCTGTCTTGTCTCGTGCTCTTCCATCTTTCCTCGCCTTGTCCTCGTCTCTTCTCCTCTCCGCTGCTCCTCTGCGTCGCTTGTTCTCTGACAGCAGACAGGAGACACCAAAGCAGCAGGACCCCTCCGACTCTCAACATGCACCTTGTTTACGAGTCCTAAACGACAGACAGCCCCGCCGGAGCCTCCCATGTCAGAGGAGGGGGGCCGAGGATCCGCTCGCTTTAAACCAAGACACAATCTCCTGATGACAGCCGGCACGCTGAAGACAGCTTATTATATCAAGGTGCTCCAACGTGTGCAGGTGCAGATTACAACTGATGCTCCCTCTCTCTCCATCTGGCCACATGAGTACCTTACTGTACCGAGGAGGCACGCAATATGTAGAGACATGAACACACTTAATGATGAAATCCCCACTGGATGTTTTCATTTACAAGCTTTTAACGTGCAACTTTTCTGCATTTTAATGTCATAAAAATAACAGGGAAACATAGCCTGAGTGCGGGTCGGCAGGATACACACGTTTCTATTCTGAACAACATTCAAGTCAACAATTAAGAAACCAATGAAGTAGCAATGCACCAGTCTGTTAGCCAGTGATTGAAATGTTACTATTATCAGCTATATTGGGGGGTCTCATGTAGAAAGAATTAAAAAAAAAACTGTCCATAAAATGTTTAAACTAAAAACTTAAACATCCCACTCTTGTTTTAGTCTTTTGACCCATCAACAAACAAGTTTAAGACAAAAACTTTTGTCTTAAACTTACTAAAAATGTTCAAATATTTCAGCAGAAAAGCACATATTTTACAGTTAATTAGGTAATTAAAATCTGTTAAATCTTTCCAGGTTATAGGCCTTAGAACTTAAAGAGGTCTCCTTGTAAAATCCTGAGTCTTTGCATTAAAGAAATAACAACGTTGATAAAAGAAAACCTTGTTCGACTTTGAGCTCTGCAGAGGGTTAGCCTCCCAAGAGACATACTAAAGGTGTGAAGGATTCATTTATTTCATAAATCTGCACTCTAATGTTTTCACCTCGCAGTGTAGGATATTTGCAGTTCAAGTCCTCTAACAGGTTTCATTCTAGGTTTACCCTGTCTTTAGTTCCCCACGTCTTCCTATTTACTCTGACCAAGTGTCCCCCACAGCATGACGCTGCTGCCACCATGTGTCACCGTGGGGTTTGGGTGTTCAGGGAGAACTGCACTGTTTCACAATGCATTCTGCATTAAAGCCAAGAAGTTTAATTCGCTGTGCCGGCTGAAGAAAAGCATCCCAGCAGCATGATGCTGCCACCGCTATGCTTCACTATGGGGTTGGTTGTTCAGGGTTAGGTGCAATGTTTTTTGCCACACAGTTATTGCATAAAGGCCAAATTATTATATTTTGGACTTATTTGACCTGTATTTGCTGTGTCCTCCACATGGCATGTGGTAAACTGTAAATAGGACTTACCATGGCTTTTTTTTTTTTAACAATTATTTCAAGAAGTCCCCACAGATTCTCCCAACTGCCTTGTGAATCTCCACAGCAGCTGATACTTGGCTGCTCCTCTGATTATTGCCTGTTTGTAGTTTAGTGAAAATGAGGTAACGCCTATGACAGGTAAAGGATATATTCAGCTATTATCTAACCTATGCAGATTGAGCTGATCTCATCGCAAAGAGGGATACAAACCAATAAAGAGAGATCAGCACTGATGAAAAGCAGGAATAACAGCTGCACTGTATAATCTTATTTATTTATCTTTCTGTTGCAACAAAGCCTTTTTCCCTCCAATCTGGCTTTGTCTGTTTTTAGGCTTTAGAAAAAGGCCTACCTTGCTCAACATACTCTTCATAGTGCCCCCAGGTGGCAGTAAGAAATACTACAGCTTTCTGAACCTGTGAACAGGGGCAGTTCAGGCACAGATTCTCAGGGACGGCCTTTATATTCCTGTAAAATACATTGAGGTCTATGCTGTGGGTGTCATGGATGTCTGTTTTCATCATGGAAAACAACAGGTTTTACTCTGCAGAGATCACTTTGTGTTTTTAGTGCAAAACATTGCACTGGAAATAAAGGACTGCACTAAAAAAGTGAAAATATGAGTATGAAGCAGTGTAAATGTAGAGAGTTGAATAAAATAAAAATTTGTGGCAGAATTTTTTGTCTGGTTTGCTTTGAATTAGAAAGCTGGAAGCCATATACCAAATGTCAATGCCCTGTTTCACAGCTTTTATTAAAGAAGTTTGCACATTTTTCTTCGGCCTGCAGGATGTTTTTTAATGCTGTAACTTCAGAAAGTATTCAGACACATTAGTGCCGGAATGAGAACCTTTATATGGATCGCAGTTGTGAGATTTGTGCCGATCGGTGGTTCCCAAAAGCTGGTGTCAGATATTAGAGTGAGTTCCTGAGAGAAATTAAATAAGAGAAATCATTACTGTAAAGCTAATCTATGCAAATAGATCAACTTTATGCTGGATGCTGTTTGCACTCTTATCATATCCCAGTAAAATGATCTTGGTAGGATATTCAGCTGATAGCTGGGGTCACAAGTTGCTGCAGCTGTTGTTTTAAGGGTCAAAGCATTGGAGCTGAAACGTTCGGGAACAAATGGAGTTTGTTGCAGCAAACGACACGCTTCGTTTCAGCTTAGAGGATCTGCGGCGGCAAGAGAAGGTGATGAAATTTGAGATTTATTTGTTAATTCCTCAACCAAGAACACTTTTCGAAACCTCTAAAAAATAAATTAAACGTATTATAAATGCTTATAAATTCCTAAATTTGGTCAAATTCAGTTTCAATCTGCTCTTTATTTCCTGCACTTTTCTTTATGAGTCTAACTGAATATATTCGGCACAGCTGCAGATGAGCTCAGTATATTTTTAAATGCACACTGCTGCTGATGCTGATGACAGATCTGCCAGAGGCTGCTTTTGTGTCCCATGCCATCCCTGCACTTCCACAAAACTCTTAATTACTGCTCTTGTTTATGCTCTGTCTCGGAGACCAGAAAAAGGGTAACTCTCCCGCTTTTCAACAGCGTTTTCTCACCAGTCAACCAGCTCGTTTGCTTATTGGTTTCTGGCTTGCTAATGTGCTGCATTTTTTTTTTTGCGAGTGTGTTCCTTCAGACTGCTTGTTAAACGTTGCAGAGACGAGAACATGGACGGACAGGAAGCCAAATTGAGCAGAAAAGGTTGAACTGTGAGAAATTGCGCCAAAAAAAGTCACCAACTATTTTTTTCTGAAAGTTAACAAAGGAAAAAGGAAGGGTGGTTTATAATTTTCACACAGAGCGGAACTAATAAACACAAAGGTGTTATTCAGATGCCTCAAAATTAATAGACATTGTGAACTTTTTAACATTGCAGTGTCGTGTTGTTGTGTAAGTCAGAGTAGATGTTGAGCGCAGAATAAGAATCATATGCATTTATGCAAAGTGAACAAACATGAGGCTTGAAGTGTGTTTTGTGAATTTGTTTAAAGGCCAACATTAGCATACAGCGACAGGCAGGCAGAGTCCTGACTTCAGTTCAAAATCCCCAGGCCGCAGCAGGCTCTCCGGAGCCAGTCAATCACCACACACCTCTGAAATGAACCAAGGCAGACATGATTTGGACCTTTCAAATCCTGGGGTGAAAGGTTACAACCTTTCTGCTACAAACTAGCATCGTTTTGTTGCAATGAAGCTTTGTGAGCAAATAGAAAAAAAAAAACTGAAAGAAGAAGAAGATGAAAAGTTTGGAGTTTAGATGCAGAGCAAGTTTTCTTCTCTCTGCGCGCCTAACCTTTAAGCCGAGTGTCCCCCCGTGACTCCTGGGTTCCTGATTAGTTTACAGTATACTCCCAAATCAGCATAATAAAGCGTGTGATGAGGCTGATAAGATCTAACAGGCTGCTCTTGTTTACCCTGCTGCAGCACCAGCTCCTTCCCCGCATGTGTGTGTGTCTGACCCTGAGGCACCGAGTCACTTGATGCGGATTGCACACACACCCACAGAAAGCCCCCCACTGGTAGAAATCCTGGTTGTGCTGCTGCATCTCAGCGGAGGCCGGGAATCCACATCCCCTTTAGGCTACTCCTGGGGTGCAGTTATTCCACGCGCACCAAAACACAAGCCCACATGCGTGTGCAAATGCACACTCAGACACACACTATATCTTAATGAGAGAAGGAGATGGCACTAAGAAGGCGACAGTAGAATGAAACCTACTCACCAAGGACTGACCTGTGGTTCAGGGGCGGCAGCAGCTCAGCGGGGAGCTCATCTCCCAGCACTGATCAGAGGGCTGCACCGCCGAGGCTGCTCGCGCTGACGGCGCTGCAAAAACCAACTGATTAAACGCCGCCGTCGCCTCAGCTCTGCTGCTATATGGAAAGGAAAAGCTTCCACTCTTTTATATCTTTTTTTTTTCACTCACTGTTTGTTTGTCAGTCTCCTTTGTTTTCTTTGTCCTCTGCTGAGACAGCAGTACCGGTGGATTGGAACTGTGAGCGTGAGGGATTTGTGCGTAATTAGCTGAAACGCTCACCCAAGCAAACACAAAAAAAGTTAGATTTTAAACTTTTTGAACCGTATGCCTTTTCAACGCGATTTCACTGACACTCTGTTTCACTTCCAAGATCAAAACCTTCCCTCGCTGTGGAAATATATTTTATATGAGTCTTTGGAGTATGCGGACGGCAAAACAGCGCTGCCAACTTGCAAGTCCTATTAACAAGTTGTGCAAAGTTCAAATTGAAGCGCGTGTGTGCACAGAAATAGCAATGCTTGAGAGAATAAATGAATATAGAGATGAAATGTTAACAGGGTGACGGACAGCGCTGACCACTGTTTCAAACAGAGCGATCCCTCGCTGTGTATTATCCCATCTCCTGCTTTGAAGGTTGTTTGTTTTTCTACCTCAACCGAGTATCCAGATGAGTTACATTTGTGAAACCACATGAAGGTGTTGATGGTGTTACAGCTCTTGGCAAAACTGTTACATTTCTTAAACTTTTTTAATATTGACAATATTGACCGGGATTTATTAAGGGGTATCAGAGTAAAGGGGACCGAATACATATGCATGCCACACTTTTCAGATTCTTATTTGTAAAAACAAAAAAAGGATTCAAAACCCTGTGTATATATTTTTTTCTTTTTCTTACCAATTATACACCCTTTTGGGTTGATCCTTCATACAAAATCCCAATAAAAGACATTGATGTTTGTGGTAGAATCATGACTTTGCATCTCAGATAGATACTTAAAGTAAAATGCATCGTCTGAAATCCTTAAATTATTAGAACGGTGTTGACTTTATCAGCGCTATCATTCTCACCGCTGAGATTAACAGGTCATTGGGGAGGACAGTTGGTCCTGGAGTTGTTCTGGGTCAGAGATTTAGTGGTGGTGGGATCTGGCCTGCTTACATCGACCATCCACCAGCCGCCAATTCACAGCTTTCTGGACCAGGAGAGAGAAGTCACTCCCTGCCCATCTGACCTTATAAGGTGCGGATGTGAGTGTGCAGAGACATTTTGGCACAGATGAAGGGTTATAAGGCTGTGCCCGTTATCAGCGCCCTCTAGCCTTGTTGGGCAAGTCATCCAAGGATGGGCCTTGGCTCTGCCAGACTTCAGACACTGCCAGCCTCTCTATGGCCACATGGTTTCAGAAAACATTTGCTGGTCTCACTGACAGCTGAGCTTTTCCCCCGCAATGTAAACTTAAAGTTATATGATTGTTCATTCTCTAAAGGAAATGTTTTAAAATCATGCAACAATGCAGTGGCGCTGAATAAGACTGCGTGCTGAGGGCAGAGTTCACTCAGCCACTCTCCACCTAACACCGCCGTACCTTTCGTCCTTGACTTCCACAGTTTGGCCAGGGGCTTCTCTGGCCAGAGCGGACAGATCGGAAGGGCTGGAGGAGAGACAGGATGAGGGCAGACAAAGAGGTAAAGTCGGTGCCATGCCCTTGAACGAAACAGAAACGCGGTAACAGACAATAGGCACCCTGCTAATACAGCGAGTCAACTTTTTTATTCCTCATTTCTGTCCTCCAGTTACGTCTGGCCTTTTTCGTGTAATTCATGGTTGCAAATTGTTATTTCACAGCCCCTTACCACACTTTGGCCGCACAGTGACAACCAGAAGGGAAGAGAATAACTCCGGGCTGGAAAGAGACAGAAACTGAGCTTCGTCTTACAAGGAAGGAGAGAAAGAAAAGCAAGAGGGAAAAGGCCAGATAGGAAAAAGAGGGAAACCAGGCAGGGGCAGCTTCAGTGCCGTAAAAAGGAAATGGCTGGCAGCACAAAGGATGGTTCTCCTTCTGTTTTTCAGCTCCATTAATATCTGAGCTCCAGCCTGCATATAGCCTCATTCATTATTCATGAACCGGCCAGGAAAGAACGCAAGCGGGGAGGAAGGAGGCAAAGCAAAGGCCAGAGAAAGTTCCAATCAGTCCTGGTTTAAATGACACTGAGTGACAGGGCCTGGGGTTTTATGGCTCGCTCTTCCAATGAGACGCTGCGGCGCAGTAAAAGGTCCACGTTGGCCCGTCGTTAATGACCGGCAGGACATATTAGAGGCTGCAGCGCTCGGAAAAGCTCGCCACCAAACTGCGTTGCAATTTTCCCCAAACCAACTTAGCGTGGTTCTACACGGAGGCTCGGTGTGAGCGCTGCCGCACATGGTAGTAACCTGCATCCGACCTGAGCCAAAAAGCAGCTGGAGACATCCTGAAGGCTCGCAGGGAGCCCCAAACGCTGCAGCCGCTGAACTTGGCAGAAACTTCAGCAGATAAGAAGATGTAAAAAGAAAATCTAGCAACCAGAATCACACAGGAGTGCTTTAAAAATAATCAAATAACCTTGATGCTTTTATAAAAAAAAATGGAACAACACTTTACAAGAGCTTACTATTTAATGTAACCGACTCAGATTATTGTTCAAAACTGTGTCGACACTGTCTCCAACACACAAAAAAGAAAACTTTTACAATCCTACAGCACCCAATAAAAGGATTTTATGCACTTTGAACTCTTTCACAAAGTAGTGCATAACTGAGAAGTGGAAGGAAAACTATGTAGGTTTTCTACATGCTTAACAAATTAAAAATATTAAATTACTGGCATGCACAGTTTTTAAATACTATTTTTACTCTGATTGCCCTAAATAAAATACTTTGAGACCAATGGCTTTCATAAGTTACCTAATCAGTAAATAGAGCTAAAGTTATTGGAGGAGACAACTTCTCTAACCCCCAGTGGGTCGAGGCAGATTCATACTGAGCCCGGTTCTGCTGGAGGCTTTTCCTTCCCGCTAATGGGTGGTTTTTCTTTCCACTGTCGCTTTATGCTTGCTCAGTGTGAGGGATTGCTGCAAAGCCATGGACAATGCAGACGACTCTCCCTGTGGCTCTACGCTTCTCCAGGAGTGAATGCTGCTTGTCGGGATTTTGAAGCAATCAACTGGTTCCCTTATATAGGAAATTTTTGACCAATCTGTATAATATGATTGATTTTGACTTTGTAAAGTGCCTCGAGATGACATGTTTCATGAATTGGTGCTATATAAATAAAATTGAATTGAATTGAATTGAACTTTTAGTCATGCTCTCCGTAGATCTAGACATTATTGAAGAGTGGAAATATGAACGCCATTGATGAAAGACAGGCATAAGAAGTCCTGTCTGCAATATGCCACAAGCCTTGTACGGGACACCACAAACAAATGAAAGATGGCGCTCTGTCCAGATGACACCAACGTTAAACTTTTCTGCCTACATGCTAAAATCTGTGTGTGAAGGAAAACTAACGCTGCACATCACCCCGAACACATCCAGGAAGAGCCTTTTCTCCAGCAGGACATGAAAGCTGGTCAGCGGGGACAGGAAGATGGACGGATGAAGTTGAGACCTTGACAATCTGTGGATTGAAAATGGATGTTTGCAGACATTCTGCTGTCTTTCTCGCTGAGTTTCTTTCTCTAGATGTGCAAAAGTGATGGAGATGTATTCCAAAAGACTTGCAGATGGAGAAAGGAGATGCTATAAAGTATTGAGTCAGGGGGGCTAAATACAGACTTTAAGTATGCCGCACTTTTCAGATTTTTCCCTTTTTTATGGGGGGGGGGGTAATTTCTTCATTGGATTTTATAGAATAGGAAATTGATTCTCCTGTAAAGAGCATGGAGGTGACATTTGTTGTGAAGCGGCGCTTTATTAAACAATGATTTGAACTTACTGTAGGTTAGGCAACACATCACAGTTTAAACCGTTACAGCACAGAGGGACATGATCTTTCTGATGCAGCTGATATTTTTTCCTTGAGGTCTTCTAGTATTTAATAAATCAGATAGTGATTATTGATTATTACACACTTTTTAGATAACTTCTCTATTCCATAACCCAAAAAACCCAATAAGATATGATAAATTACTTTGTTGGATGGCATTGGGGTGCGGTTTATTTTGAATATTCTATTAGCAAATTGTTGTAACAAATTTTAAAAAAAATATTTTTGGTTAAAATGTTGACAAAATTTGCAAAACCGGAACAACCAAAATTTTCACAAGGCCAATATATAAATTATACAATTCCCGTCTGTCTCTTCGTGCTTGACGGTTGTTGAGTCGTAGGGTTTGATGCAAAGTCACATCAGTAATAACCACTGTCCCTCAGGCACTGATGTCACTTTAAAATCATCATTGTTCTGAGATTAGCGAACAAAACTGGAAACAAGCGTTCAATGAGGGTGTTACGCTAAAACAGAATTTTTAAGCAGGATGTACAGTGAGCATTTTGCAAAGGACTCAAAAATATTTTAGCATCTCATGGGGTGTCTGGCGAGCATGCCTTCGCTATGTGTGTGTGAGTGTGTGTGTGTGTGTGTTTTCCCGAAGTCTCAGAAATGGTAATGCCCCTAACCCCAATGCAGGGAAGACTTAACAGTTCGTATTGACTTTGTGAACATTTACCATCGAGAATTCAGACTATTCAATTCTATTTCAACTGAGGGCTGCAGACGGAGAGGGAGGAAGTCCCCAGGCTCCATGTTGCTCACGCACAAACACACACATGTACACAACCTGTGCACACACTCAGACTGCACACCGCATGTGCTATTCTCCAGTGATATCGACTCAATCGGATTTAACCCTTCTCTGCCGTACAGAGACAAATGCTCTCAACATAACAAAGGCTGTGTGTGTGTGTGTGAGTGCAGTTCTGCAAGCACTTGTGTGCTGTTTGGATGGTTTCTTAATATTTGTGGATCTTTGAACAATTACCACACTGGGGAGATCCAATGGCTTTTCAATTTTCACAAAGCAAAATTTTTATTAGGCATGTAGGACTTCATTTACACAGCTTGAAGCTAGCTCCCTATGAAATAATCATAATTTCAAAGGGGAAAAAAACAACTAAATAAGAAAATTAAGATCATCAACATGTATTTTTTATCTTACAATACATTCAACACCCAATTAGCTACATTTACCCTCATTATACCTGTTCTTGAGCTAGATGGAAAAGTTACGTTTTTGCTTTCAGTATTTTCCAGGCAAAAACAAGTAAAACAGAAATTAGAGTTGGGGAGAATCCTTTTAATTCCAGACATGTCTCAATACTTCATGCTAAACCAGATTCTTCTAGCAACAGGTCTTTCCTCAACTTTGTATGCATGATTATATATGTACAAATATTATTATAGACACCATGATAACAACTTCTCGCTAAACTAAATAAAGCATTACGTTTGAAATTTGGAATCATTATCGCCATTGTTTTCTACATAAATCTTAAATTGTACATTTTGTGACTTTTATATGGAGCTTTAGGCAAGGCAAGGCAAATGTATTTGTAAAGCACATTTCAGTACAAAGACAATGCACAGTGCTTCACATGATTAAAATATAGGAAAATAAAACAGAATAAAAGCAAGTAAGAATAAAATGTAGAAACAAAACAGAACATGGGAGAAAAGAAACTAAAAGCAAACATTAAAAACAGTTGGACTACAAAGTTGAACTAATGATGTTTCAGTAGAACAGTTTAACTAGAGCAGTGGAAGACAATCCTAAACAAATGTGTTTTTAATCTTGATTTAAAGGAACTCAGGCTTTATGCACTTTTACAGTTTTTCTGTAAGTTTTTTCCAGGTAAGTGGAGCATAGGAACTAAATGCTGCTTCTCCATGTTTGGTTCTGGTTCTGGTTCTGGTTCTGCAGAGCAGGCTGGAGCCAGACGACCTTAGTGGTCTGGAGGGTTGATACTCTGATAACAAGTCTGTGATGTATTTAGGTATTTAAGCAAATTTACTGTAAATATTTGCACAAGGACATCGAGGTGAACCACCTGCATTGACTTAAAAACTCACAAATTTAGTTCGGAAAGGTCTGGAATGTTTTAAATGGAAAATGCTTCATTTATTGGGATTTAGCCTTTTAATCAGGGCTAATCAGATTCATTTGCTTAGATTTTTATAGAGTAGGCTTATTGTTATTATACCTCTTAAGAGTTGGTGTTCTTTTAAGCCAGAACAATATTTCTGGAAATGGTTTTAGAGCCTTAGATATATTTTCTAGAATATATTAAACTGTTTTTACTGTTTATGTGACTCTAAAACATAGCAACGGTATTAAACTTTATTTTTTTAGCTTTAATTAAAATATTAGAATGTACTGAATTGCTAGCTTAGCTCAGAGAGCTAATGTTTCATTGACTTCGTCTCCATCGTGCTGAAGAGCCTGCTGCCATCCAGGAAGGCCATCACAGTCTGGGCTAGCACCTTTAAGTGGCAAGTGGGAAAAGCTGTGTAACAAAGGTAACTAACATATTTCTTTCCATTTCATGCTTTTAATCACAAGAAGAATATGTGCACAAATAGAGATTGTTTTAATACAATTGTCACTGGTATAATATGGTAGCAACCATCAGAAGTGCAAATTACATTATTTATTTTTGCTAATTCGACTTGCCACAACAAACGTTTCAATTGACGCAACAGCCGTATGAGCTAATTTAAGCTAACCACCTGCATAATAAATCCTCTTCCTAAATCCAACCACACCTAAAAGCACAATGAATTTTTAGACAAGATCAAATTGCATAGGCTATCACTCTTCCAGCAAACTATAAGCTTACATCCTTTAGAACACAAATTAACAGAAAAGAAGATTGTCCACTTCATTAAACTTTTGAGCAGCATTGAAAAATATAAACATTTGCTTTCAGTGTTTTGCAGGTCTGGAAGGAAAGCAGAGATATAGATAGTGGTTGTCCAGTGTTTTTCATCTCACTATTCCTTAATGTCTAAAATGCATTGATTAGCCTACATATAAAAGATCAACCTTTGGTTTGTCTATTTCAGAAATCCTTAAGGCTACTATTTTTCTATCAACATCATGTTTTTTTTCTTCATGTTAGTAACTATTTGGAAATAATGTACCACTACTTAGCTCAAAGATGAGCTAAACTAACCTGGCTATCTGGAGTAGCACTCTACGTTCTGCATGTCATCAATCTGGGGCTGCTCCCATCAAATCCGTTCAGGGAAAGGAGGGACATTCAGCAGAGCTTTCTGAGCTGATTGGGTGAAGCGACACCTAGTGTCCGCCTACCAAAGGTTGATTTTAGCCTATCACGGTATCAAATGAATGTCTCATAAGCAGCAGGTACCATGAGAAGCCACAACGAGCAAGGCACGCTAATTTGGACACTTGTGACAGTCGCAAATTCAAAATAAAATTGATCTGATAGTAGCAGCTACACATGCGTCCTCCTGCACTGCCGTGTTTATTTTGGTTTGGTTGTGGGTTTTGCAGCTCTTGCTTTTTGTCACAGCTGGTATCTCCTGCCTTAACCATGATACTGCAACGTGATTGGCCTGACCCGTTGTGGTTCGGTCCAAATAATTGAAGCAGGAGCGGTACAAGATGGACCCTCGTGGGTTTGTGAACGCACAAATGCAGCGAGAATGTAGCTTGCTTGCAAGGTTAGAGCAAAAAACACCCACTGAACAAACTTAAGTCTTTAAATAAAACTATGTTTCTGTATTTTGGGAATAATTTAGTTGACATCATCTAAGATTAACACATATGATACTCAGATCACCCTGGAAAAAACAGAAACCTGAAATTTTTGAAGTAATTATCTCAAGCCACCCTGCTATTTGTAACACTAAGCTAATCTAAACAACATTGGAATGCATTTTCAGAATAAATTACGTTACTTAAAATTAGATGACCACAACTCACATTAACTCAGGTCAACCCCAAAAAGAGAAACCTGTAACTTTTTGATGAGATTAAGATGTATCGGCCAACTGTCCTGCTATTTATTAAGCTACACTAAGCCAACTGAAGAAATACAATTCCTACACTGCAAAAACGGAACTAAAAATAAGTGAAATTTTCTTAAAATTTCTGTATTTGTCCTTGATTTGAGCAGGTAAATAAGATGATCCGCCAATGGAATAAGATCTTTTACTTAAAATAGGAACAATTCATCTCCATCATCTTATTTCAAGTGCAGGATGTCAAATTATCTTATTTTAGGGGTCAAAATACTCATTCCATTGGCAGATGATCTTATTTAACTGCTCAAATCTAGGACAAAAACACAAATTTTTAAGAACATTTTACTTATTTTTATATATGTTTTTGCAGTGTAAAAAAAAAAAACATGACATAGTTTTTTTATAAATAAGCGCTGATATTATAAACACGTGTAAAACTCATATCATCCCCCATAAACCTGAAATGTTCGAACTAAACAAAATTGTGTAGGCTAGCTAAGCTACTCCTCTTTGAGTAAGCTAAGCTAACCACCTGTAGGATACCTTTAAAAGGATTGAATAAAAAAATATATATATCTTTGTTGTGTCATTGGGTGAGCAGTTTCTTTCCAATAAAACAAGAGATAACTATGTAGCACAACATTATTTTCTAGTCCTTTTGTTTCCATTTGTTTATCCTTTTGTTTTTGTTTTTCTTTTAGTGAAATTGGTTCTTGTCTGAAATGTCATCCATGCTCTCGGAGGATAATTTTCACAGAGATGTCCTACACCCCCCTTCAGCCAACAACCCACATCATTTATACATGTGAGCATTAGGCCTTGTCACAGTCTCTCAGTCAGGCCCTTTATCAGTCCGGGTCATAGATTCTCATTAAACGAGTGGATCCCCAGTCCCTGACACTAAGGCCATCCCATGCCTGCTATTGCCATCTCTCAACCACTGACTATTTATCGAATCTAGCTTGACAGAT
The DNA here is from genome assembly GCA_037039145.1 of Fundulus diaphanus. Taxonomy (NCBI): domain Eukaryota; kingdom Metazoa; phylum Chordata; class Actinopteri; order Cyprinodontiformes; family Fundulidae; genus Fundulus; species Fundulus diaphanus. The sequence continues at coordinate 12,803,936 of CM073128.1, read as the reverse complement.
AGTGACTGAAAAGTGTGTTGTTGTTTATACATCGGAATATGAGCCTGGAACTTCGATGCTGGCGTTTCCGCTTCAAAAAAGCCACCTCCCATCCTGCAGTTTAAAAATCCCATGCGGAAAATGTTTCTCATTGTATTCCTGCTGGCTGTAACTTGAGCGGACGGCAGGCTAATCAGTTTAAGCAGTGGTCAAACCCGGTCAGGAGATAGCCAGCTCTGTGCGTTCACTAGATAAGAGGCGCTACTCCTCAAAGGCCCGGATCACCGCCTCATTAGTGCTGGGTCAGTGAACTGCCGTGCAGATTTTTAAATGGCCACTCAAAGCCCCAAAAGTAGATCTGTATATGTGTGTGTGTGTGTGTGTGTGTGTGTGTGTGTGTGTGTGTGTGTGTGTGTGTGTGTGTGTGTGTGTGTGAGACTGTTGATACTTATGCCTGTCTGTACTTTCTCACTGATGTGAGCTTTGTTGCAATTTTCAAAATCCCTTTAGGATATCTTCGCAGGAGAGACGTGTTTAATAGAGACGTTTCTATACCTGCAATGTTGCTGCCTTGTGATTGGAGTTGATTGTTTTCCACCTTCTGCTGCTGGGGATGTGCACACACACACACACACACACACACACACACACACACACACACACACATACACACACACACACACACACACAAACAAAAAAAAATCCTGAGATGCAGGTAAATATCAGCAACGTATTTAATGGGCCTGAATAGAGGAGTTCTCACACTTGTGCAGCTCCTTGACCCCGTGTGTTTTTTTGTTTTTTTTTTCTGTTCACACAAATATTTCGAACCCCTGACCCCTGCAATGTGAAAACAGTGAGGTCTGCACTGAGCTGGTGCTGGATTGACAGGCAGTTCACATCTCCGCAGAGAGAAAAAGCCAGTCGGAGTGCGGAGAGTTTCTGTGTGTGTGTGTGTGTGTGTGTGTGTGTGTGTGTGTGTGTGTGTGTGTGTGTGTGTGTGTGTGTGTGTGTGTGTGTGTGTGTGTGTGTGTGTGTGAGCGTGCAATGCAGTGCAGGCCCGGTCTGGTAGCAGAAAGCAGAATCTCCTGGGAGGACCGGATGTTGGGTCAGCACAAGAGAAAAACAAGAGCGGAGAAGGAGAAAGTGGGGGGTAGGGGGAGTGATGCACATGGAAGACCTGAATCTGTTAGTGTGTGTGTATGTGTGTTTGTAGGTGAAATGTAAAAAATAGATACATCCTCCACCTCCTGCTGTATCAGGTATTTGCCTGGCGTATAGGAATCTCTGCTACAACAACACACCAACAAATAGTTTGTATGTATGTATGTGAGAGGAATCTGTAGCATATTTTTATTCTACGCATTTTTTTCACCCCGCGTGGTGTACATAATATTTTGATATTATACATCAACATTTAATGGTAGCAGTATGGGAGCCTGCCCATTCTTCTCCTCCTCTTCAATGCACCAGATCTGTCACCTCACGGGGGGTAGAAGGAATGTCACAGAGGAGGTATGTCTTTCTTCATCGTATCCATCCACATAGTATTTTAATTGGGTTTTCTGCCCTGTTCGGAAAAAAAGAGAGGTAATAAAGGTGAGAGGAGGGATGGATCACGGGGGGGAGGAAGGGGGGATGTGCTGCTCTGGGTTTCCATCTTCACCTCCCTGGCTATGCCAGCTCATCACTGTGGACCACATGGATTCAGCTCGGCCTTTGTCGCATTGTTTGGTGTTGTTCGAATTGAACCTTTGTGGACGGCGTAGTTGACATATTTTCCATGTTGGTTAAGGCTGCCTCATAGAAACGTAACAATGCCAGGCCACCTGATCGTTTCCTAGTGACAGTCAAACATTTCCTCAGCGATGGAGCAAGTGATCAAGCCTGGGAGATGGGATGGAGAATGTTTGCAAAAAAAAAAAAAAAAAAAACTCCAAAAAAACAAGGCAGAGTGGATCGGTGTGTGTTTGGATCACGAATGTGTGTGCACCTATAAATATGGGAGTGAGTGTGCATGTGCGTGAGTGCGTGCGTTGTATGTTGATGGTTGATGTACAGGCCTGGAGGGCAAACGCTCGAGGCTGCTCTCGTTAAGAACCTGTCAGTCATCTGCAGAGAGGAACCAAAAAGAGTCCAAATCGCAACACTGAGCGCGTGTGTGTGTAGATTGTTTGTGTGTGTATGAAATGCATTCAGCTGCTTGGCTAACCACCCCTCCACCCGAAAAGAAAAAAAAAAAACAAGTCAGAGGAGAGATATGTGTGAAATGAGGAACAGCTGTTGTGCAACGTGAGGCCACACTGCCCTCCAGTGGTTTCTTAGTTGCCTCACCACCAGCAGATGCAGATGGGTTGTGAAACTCAGAAAGTGGAAGCTGAATTTGTTGGCTTGATCAACACAACATGAGGCCCACTGATGCTCTGTGCAGATTGGTGAACCAACATTACAGTAAAATACTCAAGTTTGATAGGCATCGCTTCATGGGTGGTATACTCAGTCATGGGAATGTAAAAAGGAAAGCTGAGAGTGCCACAGTGTGCAAAGACGGAGTGAACTAAAGAGAGCAGACAGGAAGGAGAAAGGGGAAGTGTAAAAGAGCTTGTTCTGACAATGATCTGAAACACTGCGCACCGTCCTTCTGAAGTCTCCTTGCCATTTAACTCTTCTAGCTGCAAAACTAAAGACAAGCTGAGTCAAAACGGTTTTCTGAGCGAATCATTTTATTCATTAAGTGTCTTTAACTCGCACCGGACTTTGTGTTTGATCTTCAAGTAAAGCAAGCTCTGTTGAGGATGTCCTGTTACGATTAGTTTCACTTGAGACCGTGTATTTTTGGACCCAGAAGCCATGTGCGTCATGTGCAAATTTAAGCACCATCATAAGGCCATCAGTTGTTGGCTTCTTTTGTGAATGTTAACACAAAGAACAGCTCTTTTTATAATATGCTGAATGGACTCTGTATTACACCTTACTAGTATCAGGTTCGACACCCTTGTCACCTTCAGAACTGTTTTAATTCTTCAAGACGTAGAGCTGCACCTAAGATTATTCAACCACAACTGCAAATTACATTTCTGGGTAAAATTCCAAATTGTTCAAGTTGGCAATAAACAGTAAATAGTTACTGAAAACTAACATTACAAGGATTTCATCCAAATTTGCCACTAAATTCTACTTTCATACCTGTCACTGCAGCCCAACATTTTTTTTCAACCCCTTGAAAAATAAAAACATTGGTGAGAAAACTCTGATGTTGGTTCAGGCAACCATGATGCAACCAATGGCTAAATCAAAAGAATTGTCCAGGGACTACAAAGAAGAGATCATTGCCTTGCACAAAAAAGAGAAGCACAACAAAAACATAGAACAGTCCCTGAATGTTCCTAGAGATGGAGTTACAAGCAAAGTAGGGAGAGTGGCAAAGCTGCCTGGATGTGGCACGAAGAAAAATAAAAAAACATCAAAGTCTGCCAACAGTTTTCTAAGAAGGCAAGGGGTAAAAACACAACTGACTGCACATGACCAGCAGCAGGATTAACCCAAAAGCACAACAAAAATCAGCTCTAGTTTGCTCACAACTATACAGATAAGCCAAGGAGGTTTTGTGGCTCTGTTCTGCGGTGTGATTATTTCAAAACTAAAACAGCCTGTTTCTCAGCTGTTTGAAAAGCAACACTATGCCATAGGAAAGCACGGTGATGGCCCAGTGATGCTGTGGAGATGGTTTGCTTCCTCTGGCACTGGAAACCTTGGACAATATGGAGACCAAGGAGGATTAAATAAAGTACTAGGAAATCCTGAGAGAGAAAATAATGCGTTGTGTGAATAAGCAGAACCATGGATTTCATTGGACCTTCAAACACAGGACAGTGATCCCAAAGCATATCTTAAAGTTCTCCAAGACTTTCAGCGTTGTCAAGTAACTAAGTTCAAATATTTTGTTACCTTTTTACTTTACTGGAGTAATTATTTTTTAGCCTACTTTTTACTTCTACTCTTTACATTTTCATGCAATTATCTGTACTTTCTACTCCTTACATTTTGAAAATTGCCTCATTACGTCTATTTTATTTCAGCTTGTTTTCGTACTGGCTCGTCAAAAAATAAAATAAAATAATTTTCAGACAAATAGCGCTACCCGAACAGAGTGATTTTGATTGTGGTTGGAGGCAGTACTGCACCAAGTCGTTTGGCAAATGCCCAAACAAAAACTTAAGAAGGACAAAACTTAGAAGAACAAAGCATTTTTTTTTAATATTCTTTTTCTGTTTTTTTTTTTTGTAGCGCTAGTGGTTTGTTTGTTCAAAGTAGGCTGATAGGAAAAGGGGTTTGAGCGAGTGGTGGAAGACATGCAGCGAAGGGCCTCCGGCTGGAATGAAACCCGGGTCATCCGCGTTGAGGCCTTCCTCAACTTCCTCGGATGGGATGGACCATCGGAGAACATGGCATTTGTAGGATTATTAGTTTCCTTTTTTTCTTTTAATTTTTTAAATTAACCACTTTGATTAATCATACATTTTGACAACATTGGCTACCATATACAGACAGCCATACAAGGGTACTTGTTATAAAGGGCAATGCACTCATTTTCTTGTCAAGTTGTGTTATCTTACATCTGTTGCCCACGTCAATTCCCACAGCTACACTTGGATGTTCATTTACACTGCCTGGCCAAAAAAAGTCCCTACCTGGATTTAACTAAGTAAATAGGTACGAGCCTCCCATTGGATAATTACTGCATGGGCAATTAGGTTTCAGCTGACAATAAGTTATTTAACCCCAACTGGTGCAATGACAGGCTTCTCATTCCTTAAACAACCATGACGAACAAAACATCCTGTGGTCGTGGAAAAGATGTCAGTCTATTTCAGAAAGGTAAAGTCATTTGCATGCATCAAGCAGAGAGAATCTAAGGAGATTGCAGAAACTACCAAAATTGGGTTAAGAGATGTCCAACGTATTATGAAAAAGCTGGAAGGATAGTGGGGACCCATCGTCTTTGAGGAAAAAATGTGTCCGGAAACAAGTCCTGAATGGTCGTGATGGGCGATCACTTCAACGTTTGGTGAAATATAATGGAAGAAAAATAACAGTAGAACTCCAGGCTACGTTTAATAGTGAAAGTAAGAGCATTTCCACTCTCACAAAGTGAAGGGACCTCAAGGGATTGGGATTTATCAGCTGTGTAGCCTTATGATAACCCCTAATCAGTGAGGCTAACTGGAAAAAAGGCTTCAGTTTGCTAGGGAGCATAAAGATTGGACTCTGGAGCAACAGAAGAAGGTCATCTGGTCTGGTGAGTCCAGATTTACCGATCCAGAGTGATGGGCGCATCAGGGTAAGAAGGGAGGCAGGTGAAGTGATGCACCCATCATGCCTAGTGCCTTCTGTACCAGCCTGTGGGGACAGTGCTATGATCTGGGGCTGCTGCAGTTGGTCAGGTCTATGTTCAGTAACAGTATGAAGCTCAAAGACTGAGGTCAGCTGACTACCTGAATACACTGAATGACCAGGTTATTTCATCAATGGATATTTTTCTTCCCTGATGGCGTGGGCATATTCCCAGATGACAATGCCAGGATTCATCGGGCTTGAATTGTGAAAGAGTGGTTCAGGGAACCTGAGACATCATTTTCACACATGGATCGGCCACCACATAGTCCAGACCTTAACGCCATTGAGAATCTTTGGGATGTGGTGGAGAGGACTCTACCATTATCAATACAAGATCTTGGTGAGAAATTAATGCAACATAGGGTGGAAATAAATCTTGAGACATTTCAGAAGCTTATCGACACAATGCCAGAGCGAATGCGGGCCGTAATCAAAGCTAAAGGTGGTCCAACGAAATATTGGAGTGTGTGACCTTTTTTCTTTGGCCACGCAGTGTACATTCCAATAATAATAAGTAAAAGGTTATTGATAATATGTCTCTGAAGACCTGAAGATTTTGTTCTTAGTGGCATTTTGGTTTTACTTAAATTACTTTTACTTTAATACTTTTTATAGTTTTGAAGCCAGTACTTTTATACTTTTACTTGAGTGAAAGTATTGAGTAGATACTTCTATTTCAATAGAAATATTTCTAAACTCTAGTATCTATACTTCTACTTGAGTGATAAATGTGAATAAGTTTGACACCTCTGAAGACTTAGTCATCATAGTGGCCTGATTTGAGCTAAATTTTAAAAAGCGTGATTACAGCACGCAAACTGGAGCTGTTTCACCTTAAGGAGTGGGCCAGGGTTTCTCAGGAACACTGCCAGAAGCTGCTGTTCGGCCCTGAATCATGTTTTCAACACACCGTAATAGTGAAAACGCGCTCTTCTGAAAGATGTTTGCAATGAAGGGGTGGAGGGATTTTGAGACTCCAGCAGTTATGAAAAGCCGCATTTTCTCTTTAATTTGAGGAAACCATTTGTAATATTTATTGTGCTGTGCTACATGAATTATTCTCAGTCCATTTGTTTAACAGCTGCTGGTTTGTACATTTTGTCAGAAAACCGCATTTTTAATGGCAATTCAATTTGTTTTTGCTGCAACTGTAGGTTCAAAAAGGTGTCAGAAAACATTCCTCTGAGACTTTGCTTCATATTGACATGATCGTATCATGCAGTGTCTGCAGATTTGTCAGCTGCATGTCCATCATGTCAATCTCCTGTTCCACCACATCCCAAAGGTCCTCGGTTGAGCTCCAGCGACTCTGGAGGCTATTTGAGCTCAGAGAGCTGACATAATAGCAGAAACCAGTTTGTGACAATTTGAGCTTGATGACAACGTACATTATCAAGGTGCAAGTAGTCGTCTAAATATGGGTGCACTGTGGTCATAAGAGGATGAACATGACCAGGAACAATACTCAGTTAGGCGTGTTCTTTGATGCCTAATTGATCATCATCATACTACCACCTCCAGCCTGAACTGTGGAAACAAGACGTCTGTGTTTTTTAGACTGTATTCTGACCCTACCATCGTTTCAGCTGACAATCCGGCTCATCAGTCCCAGAAACAATTTTCCAATCTGCTTCTATCCAATCCTGGGAAGCCTGTGTGTTTCCTTTTCCTAGCTGAACAGGGAGGCAACTACCCAGTGTGATCTTCTGCAGTTGTTCTCCATTTACTTCAAGGTTCATCATGCCGTGTGTCCATTTAGACGGTTCTCTGCATAACTCAGCCAGATATGCAGAGAACCGCCAGTGGTTGTTTAAGCTATTGTTACGGCTCTTTCGTCACAAACCAGTTTGCCCATTTTCCTCTGACGTCTAAAACCAACAAGACATTTCCTCCACACAACTGCTGCTCACTTAATATTTTTTTCTGTTTTGGACCGTTCTCTATAAACCCACGAGAATGCTGTGCATGAAAACCCCAGCAAATGAGCTGTTTCTGAAATACTCAAATTAGCCCGTCTTGCTCCAACAACCATGCCACCTTGACTCTTAAATTTCCCCTTCTCCCCATTCTGATGCTGAATTTGAACCACTGCAAGTCATCTTCCTATTTTAACACCTAAATGGACATAATTCACTTAAACAAACAACTGAACAAATGATCATAAAAAAAAGTTTTGTGGATGTTTTTTTTTCTTTCAACTTTGACTCATCTTTCTCCAAACCTGCATTTTGCATCCCTCTTCTCCTTAAAATGTAAGATTAAAATCTGTACCAAACATTTATTCAACAGTAAATATAGTTGCTTAGCTTTTTTGTTTGTCTTTTAGCAGCTTTCAAAACTGCAGCAGTTTTTAAGCAACAACTGATGCAAAAATCCAACAATAAAATGCTTTATTTTAAATAACTATTCATCCGGATAAATCAAACGATGTTCCGCTTAATACACTACCGGTAGCCGTGACAGATTGTCATTAGCTAATCTTTTAGCAGCACAAAGCTGCTAAAAATAAGTGCATCAACTTCATGCAGCCTCCTGTATGCCCAATCAAACTATCTGTCAGTGACGTTTGAAGTGGTAAGAAGAGCAGGCAGAACTACCTCTGACTATGTCTGAAAGTCATAACCCACTTATGAAGTGTGGGTGCACCTTGCAAAGAGTGGAGGAAAAACTTAAGTGCATCAGGGTGTAGTGCACACACACACACACACACATGTGCATTGCTTGCAATCCATTTTTATCTCACCACCCTCTGGTGGCAGCTGTGACTGCAGAGAGGAACTAACCGAGCACATTTCAACAGGTAGTCCCCGGTCTTCGTTCTTTACCGATTTGTGGCTGTTTTACCTAAACAAAAAAAGAATATTTGATTAAGCCGTGAGAATGAAAAAAAGGAGAGGAGAGCGGACATTTGAGGATACAAAAGAAAATCATTAAGAGAGAGGAAGTGTGATGAAAAGAAAAAAAACACTTTGGTCAACTATGCAGGATGTCAAAAACTGAAGTTAAAAAAAGCAAAAATTGGGGAAGCTGTTATACAGTTTCTCATCTAAACCACGCCCTCCTTCTCAAGCCCTACATAAACATCTAGAGCTCAGAATAGAAAACAGAGGCAACTTTTACTGTTAATGGCAGCAATCGTCTTAATTCCCACCACGCTGTCGTGCTGGTTTCTGGAAACCAGCACGACCCTGCTGAGGGTTGCTGGTTTCATGTCTTCATGCGTCCACTGATCACAAAGACAGCTTCACTTAAAACTTTTAGAGCCTTTTAATACAAAGAGTGCTTGTAATGCCTCCAGGAGTGAATGTAATCTGGAGGTGAGCTCAGTGTTTCCCCTGAAATCTCCTCAAACAAAGTGACTGTTGAGTGGGAGGTACGACGACATAAAGTTTCCTTTCACCTTGCAGCTGTGCAGCTTTCCCTCTGATGTGCACGAGTTTAGGAGCTGATGAGGTTAAAAAGGACTGAATGCATTAATAAGGTAAAAAATAATTTAAAAAAATGGTTTCTGTTGAAAAAAGGGTAATTCCTTCGCATTCTTTTTTTTAAGAAACAAGAAAAAAATAGTTGTTAACATGTTGTACAGTCCTCAGCTGCAATATCCAAACGTTTACATGTAGCACGTTTTGGTTATAAAAAAAAAAAAACAACAATACCCATCTGTGCAACACTGAAAACTGCTGGCTTGTTTCATCAACCCAAATGCTGCATTTATGCTGAGAGAACAGAGGTTGGGTATTTTAAATATAGCATTTGGTCAAAACTGTGGCCCAGTTTGTTGGGTTACAGAAGACACTAAACAGAAGTCACATGATCACATCGCAAATCTTCTCTTCTGAAGAACAATGTTGCCTCACTTCTCTCTGGCTCCTTCTTGTTGTTCTCCTGTAACAAGTTTGTTTTTAACAGCTCCCTCATTTAGAGATTACTGCTTTCCTAAATTCAGGTTTTTTACCTGTTAAGAACCAGCGCCAAAGTCAAGATGAAGCCATATCGTCCGCTTAAACACTGAGAATAAGTTCTCAGTGCTTTTATCATGTGTCGTCTGTAGACAGCTGTGAGGGTTTATGTTGGTCTAGATCAGTTTTCTGCATCCTTTGCATTTGGTGTGATCACATAATGTCGGTCTTGTTATCTTGTTGCTGGCTTCCTGTCCACTTCTGGATTGATTTTAAAAGTTTTAATATGAGATTTCAAAGCTTTAAATGATCAAACACTGTGATACTTACCTAAGCTTCTTAACATCCACACACCTCCTAGGACACTTCAGTCAGCGAGCTAATTTCTCTTCAACGTCACACAATAAAAATGTTAACAACAAAGGGAAATGAACTTTTTCTGTAGCCTTCTAAGCTTTTCAATGGTTCACCATTGTCTATGCACTGCACAGACTTTTAAACCTCGGCTGACAACTATCTTTTGCTTGGCTTTAGTTTCAGTATGAGATCCAAATTAAGGTTATGTACTATATTGTACTTTTCCGTTTTATGATATTTTGCCTTATTTATCAGTGAACATGCATATCATTCACTTGCCGCTCATTTAATGTGATTTATCCTATCTGCCTCGGATGTGAATCACTTTGGTCAACATTTGTTGTTTTTAAATGCATCAGAAAATAAAAATGGCTTTAATATAATTCTTCGAAGGCCAAAATGTGGAACTAAACAAAAAACGATGATCAGACTTCACTCAACCTTTTTAAAAGGATGAAACAGGAAACATCAGGATGGTAAAATTATGATCATGGCAACTTATTTCACTTATATGTTGGACATAAGATATTTCAAAATATATTAGAATAACAATGAGAATCAGCTTTAATGGCCGCATTTGTGCACACAAACAAGAAATATGACTTTGGTTCCACTTTGCTCCCATTGCACGTTCATCCTAACCTGACAACAGCCAGATGCATGTCGCTCCGCCTAGCTCCACTCACATACATCTGGGACACCTCCATAGGAATGGCCTTTACAGAAGGCTGGGCCTTATCAAAACTCCTTGCATATGATTGGATAAGCCACTTGTCTGTCATCTTTATCGACGTGCTATTTCAACCACTCACACCGAAGCTAACCCGTGACGCTGTGAGAGCGACGCAGGAAAAAAACAACAGTTTGTTTTTTATGTGTTTGCGGCTCTAGTGGCACGCGTTTTATTGACAGTGAGCTGACAGGAAGAGGGGGGAAGACAGGCGGCAAAGCGCCGCGGGTCGGAGTCGATCCCGGGCCGACTGCATTGAGGACTAAAGGCCTCCTAATATGGTTCACGCTAACCGCTAACCGCTAAACAAAACTTGCCAAATCCGGTCGGGAGAAGGGCGAAAACATGGTTTCCACCAACAAAAGCCTTCAGAGGCGTTCTCTGATGTTCTTTTAATGAAACAATATTAGGTAGATTGGACAACACGGAAGAAATAGCAGCATTAATGTTAACGCTTGCTTCCTCGATGAGCCGCCATTGCTATCAAAACAGTCTCACGTCATGGTCGCGTCTCCACTACGTCACATCTATGAAACTCCAGCCCTGCGTCCTGATTGGCCAGACTATAAAATTGGTTGGAGAAATCACTTTCTATCGGCGGTGTCCCAGATGTATGTGAGTGGAGCTAGGCGGAGCGACATACAGCTGGCTGTTGTCAGGTTGCGTTCATCCATCTATACCTGCTCTTTCAAGTCTGGTGCTTGTGCCGGTCTCCAGTGGTCATTGGGAGCGAGGTGGGGTCCACCCTGTACAGGTCGCCAGTCCATCACAGGGCAACACACACACACACACACACACACACACACACACACACACACACACATATAAGGGCCATTTGGAGAGACCAATTAACCTAACAGTCATGTTTTTGGACTGTGGGAGAGATGCAGACATCTTACATGTAGATATATATATATATATATATATATATATATATATATATATATATATATATACATATATATATATATATATATATATACATATATATATCAGTGGACTGCAGAAAATGAGGGGGGGGGGGCGTTAACACGTAAAAGCTGTATAAAGACTGAAAAGTTCTCAAAAATCTATTCAACACATTCAAAGAATGTTTCATTTCTTTATTTTGGATTTTTATTGTCCATTTTATGCTAAGGGAGGAAAACAAAAAAGGGGGAAGACAAAAAAACAAAGGACGCCAAATGTTTTGGAGCTGCCAGGGTGATCAGCTACCTTTAGTAATGAGACTACCAGGGGATGGGATATTAAAAAATACCTTCCTTTTCCACACCTGCCCATGATGGTAGAACCTCATTCAAACTAACAGCTGCTTAGCTTACCAGGAGGTCATCTTCAGCATTTTGGATGTCCAGAGGCTCCTCGTTCTTGCAGCTCTGTAGAGCTTTACTTAAAATTAGGCAGCTTAGCATAGAGAACAAAACAAACCGTACAACCCGAGTCAATAAAGGGTTGTTCAGGCCTTGTGCCTGGGTCATGTCTACCGCCTTTGATGGACAATATATGTCTTGATAGTTTGGTTCTGTCTGACTTTGAAAACTGAACAGCGTTCCTGCAGCAAGTAGTCATGAGGCACTGTTCTGCCTATCAGAAAGAGGTTCTGGTGTAACCACAAAAACTATTAGACTAATGAGAAAAATCTTATTTAAAATTAATTTGGACTTCCTTTACAGCAAAACATCAACCTTAGCTGCATATTTTTTTGTTTTTATACAAACAAAATTTGACAGGTCAGAAAAAACGTCATTGTTTTGACCAGCTAAGTTATTATTTTTAGAAAGCTGCTCAGACAACTTAATAAAAAGTAACATTTGTCTATATCATAAAAGTCAGCTGGCCAGTTGAAGCAGGTAGAATAGCAAATAAAAAAAAACTCAAATAAATCAAAATGAACCTTTTACCTGCTACATAGTTATTACAAGCTAACCGAAAGACCAACAAATTGGTCATAAAGTAACTATATTACGTTTTGCCATCTTGTATTTATAGCCTTTTCTGGAAAAATAAGGCTTTTATATTAGATATGTTTATGTTTTTCTTTGAACTTAGACTAAATCTAAAAAAATATATATATATATATATTTTTCCAAAATAAATGTGTTTAGTAATTGCCAATATGAGTTATTCTTTGCCACTTTTTGGCATTCTGACCATTAGACGTTGGACACATTAACCCATTTTTAAGGATTGAAAACCTGTTTGAAAACAGAGGATGTAAAGATGACTAATGAGGTTTGGTTATGTGAGTCAAATAAATATCTATCAGTCACTCAAAGCTGTTTTGTTTTGATTGGGTGGTTATATTTTTGACATATTTTATTAAAGTCAACTCCCTTTTTGGAGACAAGACCCAAAATAAATGAAAATAGTGATTAAAATCTAGTTAAATTAGATAAAACTGTACGTGGGATTTCAGTGATCATCTTTAGGATTTACGTAAACACCTAACCACAAAGGTTTAAGTACATGGATACCATAGGGTTGTTTTACAGGTGCTAATTAGAAAAGGGAAAGGAACAAATGTGTAAGCATGTGTATGAAATTAGGGTACAGGAGGGTTAAGGTGAGTGCGTGGTCTTTTAAAACAAGCATGTATGACATAGTGATGCAGTTGTTTGCACTGTTGCCTTGAAGGTCCTGGGTTTGCACATTGGGCATGACTCTTTGCTACATGTTAATCGTTCTGCCTCTGCATGCATTGGTTCTCGCACACTTCAAACACCAATTCAACCTTAGACCTTAATCTTCTCCCCCCGGATAGCTGCAGCTGCTTTGAAAGGAAGATATTTGATGATTAAAACAATGCAGACGTTTCTTAGGTTAAACTTAACTCTAAGCATCACTGTTTTGTGACAACGCCCCTATAAAAATGTGTGAATATTTATAATGTCTTATGCAGAAGGAGCTTTTCATACGATCTGGCAGATCACGCCCCTGTCTTGCTCAGCATCAAGCTGTACATCTGACTTCTTTGACCTTTCCCATCTTCCTCCTTACAGCAACTCTAACCTGAAAAATAAAATGAGATGTGTGCTTGTGGGAACGTGTGCCGCAGATCGCTGACTCTTGCCACTGAGTCACTTCTGACCCTCATCTCCACGTGAATCCCGTTTGGGTTTTTGATTAGGCTGTGGAAAGACAGACAAAAGGATAACAGAAAGGTTTGTGAGTGGGTGATGTGATTCAGGGAACTTTTTGTGTCTCAACTCTGTGTTTAGGACAGTAGAGAAGGAAGTCTTGTTTCACTGATGTGTTAAAAAAGCTTAGACGGAAGCATGACGCATTCCTGTTGTGGGAGGGAGTTGTAAAGGGAAATTATTTGTTCTTATTTATGCATTCATAGTTTTGTCTGTTTAAAACCTTAACCAAGAAACTGTTCCTCTTAAAGGTTATAATGTAAGTGGAAACGAGAACATTCAGTTCACAGAGTGTGTACCGGGATGGTGAACACTTTCTCTGTCTTTAGTGGCGGTTCTGCTTGCATCCTGACACAAAATCTAAACCAGAGCAGTTTGTTACAGAAAACTGACTCGCTGCTGGCACTGATATATTTTACAGTTACACAATTTAGTTAGAATGCCATTTGTAACCAGTGCAACTGTCTCTGAAAATCAATGATATAGGTTACCCCAGAGTATGCAAATCAGGAATAAACAGAAAGTGTAGCTGAAGAGTCATCTAGGGAATTCATTTACGGTATTTTCTGAAGATGTTCATATCTTCGAACTGTGCTAATATCTTTTGTTACATTACAACAAGAAACGTCAATGTATTTTACTGGGGTTTCATGTGATTGACCAACAGAAAGTCGCACAAAATTGTGAAGTGGAAGAAAAATGTAATGGTTTTCAACACGTTTTAAAAGTCAAAATCTTTAAAGTGCATTTGTATTTGGTTACTTTTACCCTGATACCCTTGAATAAATTCATGAGTAACCACCCAGAGCTACAATAGAATAGTTTAGATCAACATGTGCCGATTTTCAACCATCCGAGTCACGGCAACAACAACAACAACAGGCTTAAATTGAAAGCAACGGGACTTTCGCTCAGTTTTTGTGAATGCGTTTTGACACCTATCCGGGAGTCTTTGTCAACTGTGGAAGCTCACAGTTGAGCAACCTGCAGCTTGGTAGCCTAGAGGGATGGTTGTGGTTTCAGCTTTCCAACACCTATAGCCAGCTATTGAAATTAATTTCAAAGAAATGACACATGCGGTTTCATCAGGATTCAGGTGACCAAGTAAACAACGGTTGTGGGAAACAATAGTAACTGATTTCCCAGTTACTTATTGAACAAAAGGAAACGGTGATTCCATCAAGTTCCAGCACTTTATTGAGAACCAGAGCAGAGACAAAGCAATCACACCCCTGGCTGGGCCACAGCCTGCGCCCCGTCTGCTTCCAGCCCTGGTCTCCTTCATATCTGTGCCTACTCCTCCTCATACTCTGCTATATCGGCTGGATTAGCAGACGTAAGCCAAACATCTCAAAGGGAGAGTAAAGCTGTCTTCTCCCTGAGTGCAACTGCTCACGTGTTTTTTGAAGGAGGTAGGTCAGAGGTGATCTTTAGGAACCAAGCTGTAATTTTTCCATTCACAGCAACTCGCACAAAACCACAGAGCCTAATGACCGTGGGGAGGGACGGAAAGGTTGTGCATTAAAACAGCAGCTCCCAGACACCAGGTACTCAACTGTGAGCTTCCAGAACTGATAAGACTCCTGCACAGGGGTCGAAACATGTTCGCAAAAACTGATCAAAAGTCACGTTGCCTTCAATTTAAGCCTGCTGTAGCTTATAACAAAGCATTCCTTTGTGTTAGAACAAAGCAGTAAAAGTCCAGAACTTAACCAAAGCTAGATGCTCTCCATCCATGCAGATTTGCAAAGAATGGGCAAACATTCAGGTTCCAGGCAGACATACTGCGACAAAGATACTTTTCAACATCTTTTTATAAAAAACAAACAAAAAGAGAACGATGTATTATTTTGCACTCCACAATAGGGGGTTTTCACTGACGTCACTGGCCAACTTCCGGTCCGCCATATTGGGTGGTACACTTCCTTATCTCTAGTTGTCCTACACGTATTTTCGTATCGAGAATGGATAAGTACGCCAGCACGCTAGAGCGACCAGATAAGGACGTCTATCTGAGGAAATGTTCCGTGATCGACCATATGGACCCCTATGCCTTCCACGGTGCCTTGTTTAGCCGTAATCCTGATGATTGGCCAAATGTAGAGCACGGCGACATCGTGCATTACCTGGTGTTCGGTGAAAACCCTCTGCACACTCTTGAGGAAATGAGAGCTTACAAGGGTCTAGAGGCTCACAACCAGTTCACATCTGGTTGGGTACGAGATGTCGAAGTTATGTACATCAAGGAAATCGCCATCATACGTGGACGGGTGAGTTTTAATAAGATGGTAAAAATGTAAACAATCCGACGCAAATGCGGCGCATGCTTCTGCGGTGGCTGACTGCCGGCGGTGCGCGAAGGCGCTTGGCTGCAGGGCTGATCGACGCCGCTCGCGGCTTTAATTATTTAAGCAGAACAATGACCAGTGCAAAATTAAGTTGTATTTACCGTATTTACGCCGGCAAAAGCCTACCGGCGTAACCCGGAAGTAGCGCGGACGTCACTTTCCATATCGGACGTGTTCGGCTACCTTGTTTGTGGTGTGAGCGCCTATACTTCAGAACAGTTCTGAAGCTACAAGTCCTTGGAGTCTCATGTGCAGTTTACGAATGGATGGGTTCAGGAGCGGCAGATCTTAAAGCCAGCAAACAGTGGGAACACAGCAACTCGTTCAAAGGTAAGCTGTGCTCAGACGGGCTCTGGCACATGCTAACTGTTAGTAGCTGCTAACCGTTAGTGCTAACAACCACTCACGCATGTAATGTACTTTTAACTAACTGCTATGTGTTTCAAACGTTTAGAACACACTCTCATTGACATCGGGATACTGTGGAAAGTTATGTTCGGTCGTCTTACAGCCGCGATCCAAGCGAGCCGACGACTCTTTGTTATCTATAACAGTTGTTCTCCGTGGTTGCGCCTCCAGGCAGGAAAGCGGTGGAAAATTAACCCGTTTCTATGTTTTTCCCATGGCGATCATGTGTTGCGCTGTTACAGCCCACAATACAGCAACGGTTTACATGTTTTAAATACTTAACAGTTAATTACCTGTGACAAAGTGAGCACCGCAGACTCTGGCGTATTCCAGCTTAACACCGTCCAAATCGGACCTGGATATCCGTGTCAGCCATAGGTGACGGCGTTGTTCAGAGAGCTGCTTTGTTTTTTCACACTGATTCACTATCACGGCTGGTAGGCGAAAGAAAGAGCGTTGATCTCCACCTCCACGGGCCGTGCAACCAACCATTAAACACGTTTTCACCATTGTTCACTTCCAATACTACCTAAGGCGTAATACAATGCGGGTCAACGGTGCGAAACGACTGCCACCCAATACGGCGGACGCGCAGAGTAGTCACGTGAGCGTGACGTCAGCTGAAAACCCCCTATTGTACCACACTTTGTGTTAATCGTATCCAAAAAAAAGAAGTTTACTGAAGTTTTAGAATCCATCGTGACAAAATGTTGAAAAGATCATGGGGTGTGTAGTTTTGCAAAGCACTGCATATTTACAGCTTTGTCATTTCGCTGAATACAGAAGGACATTTACTGTTTGTACAAAGCTAGCACATACTTATGTTTAATGGTATCAAAGAAGAGACAAATGCCTCTTCAGATGAATATTTTAAAATTTCAAAAAAATATTTAACATGTCTGGAAATTCTCTCATCATTTAACTGATTACCAAGTACTAAACAACATTTTAAATATGAAAGCTTGTATAACAAATGGGTTTTGTATATTTAGTTTTATAATGTCTTATAACACTTGTTTCCCCACAACTTGTATTTTCTTAAGGAAGGAGTAATGATATTAATATTTGATAATGTTTCATAGTATGATCAAACTGAGCTGAGTTGAGATTCTGCAGGTCAGCATTGAGTTAACATGGCAAAGTAACTAATTGAATATTCTGACAGTGTGTCACATAAAAAGCTGTATCATTTGTTTTTAAACATATTCATTCAATACTGCTACAGTTATCTCCAGCTTTTGGCGACAATGTTTAGATCCAGGTGACTTTGCTGAAGTGGTGTTAGCATGTTTCTGCTCTGTTTTGATATAACTTGTTGATAATTTTTAACATCTTTCAACACGGGTCCAGTTTATTGTGTCAAAACATATAGAAAAAGTAGTTGTCTTCTTTATACAGTTACCGACTGGTTTTAAACGTTGTAAAATTTAATGATTGTGCTACATGCAGCTCTGTATCTGACACCAAAGGTAGGTTACGTGATACATGACACATACAGTAAGGGTAGCCTCAGCATCCATTAGTGTTTCCATCACTGTGAAAATCCATCTTAAGGGAGAAATGTCTTTGATTTTTAACATGCAAACCCACATTTGATCAACCACAACAAAAATGTGCATGAACTATAATACCGTTTTGCAAGCTGTACATGAGAAAAATCGGCAGGGACTTTGATAAACTGGCAGAAAGAAAAGATTTGGGTGGACTGTCTCGCTGGGGTTTGGCTGACATGACTCAGATGGTGGACCAACAACAGGTACTGAGAGTTGATTTTTATTAGGGACTAATAATACAGAGAATTTAAAACTGCTTTGAATAAGAGTCTGAGCCAATACCTGAGAAAATTGGGAGATGTCTATATTCATGACTGTTTCCCCTGGAACAAAAAACATGACATGGCACCAATGTATGTTTTTCTTAGTCAGTCCCGTCAAAATAACGAGACCATAATAATAATAATCATCTTTTTTTGTCATTGCAACGTACATTCCAATGAAATTTGTTCTCTGCATTTAACCCATCCCCTTGGGGAACAGTGGGCTGCAATTGTTCGGCGCTCAGGGACCCAGAGTGTCGGTCTGTGGGAGTTTAACCCAGAACCTCTGGGACGCAAGCGCAATGCTCTAACCACTAGGCCACCACCGAAGTCACACTAAAGTGTGTTGAAATTCATATGTCTTAAAACAGATACAGGAGAATTGTTACTCACCATATATTAAGCTATAATTAAAAGGCTTAAAACGACTGGAACTGACAGAAAGGCTGAGAACAAAGGGAAACCTCAAAAGCCTACTGGTAGACAACCGCAGCAAAGAGCCAGAAAAGGTCTCCAACTAATTAAAATTGTCTAACAAAATTTCATGGCTTTTGAATACATCTTCATTGGGTCACTCATTAATTATAGTTGTATGCGTCTGCAAAAAAATACAATTAAAACAATCGAGATCCTGTATGGTGTAACTTCCAGTTGACTGATCCTAATATTTTCAAGGTAGTTGTAAGAAACCTTTGTTTGTATGTGACATGTCGCCAACTAACTTCCACTTTTCCTTTAAATAAATATTGTATTAATCATATTTAAATAGTTACCATAATTGTATGTTAATGTTTAAATGAACAACAAAGCAAAACAGGTTCAAATAAATGCCGGGTTTTAAATAAAACAGCTCACACTAAGAGAAAGTACAAGATATTTACAAGCAGAGTAAAAATTTAAAGTGACACACAACCTCAGTTTGTACTGTCTCACATTAAATCCAATGGATCCTTTCCTGTTTTACGTCAGTTTTATGTCAAGTCGAAATACCAAAGCTATTTCTATTTGCTTTATGCAAGTTTGATGTTTACATACGCTAAGATTACTCTCTTTTGAAAGATGTTGTGAACAACTAAAGGATAATATCACAGTTGTTACATTTTCTAACAACAAATAGGTCAAATGGTGGAGCAGCTTGGATATATTCTGAGGCGACATCTTAAACACACTCCTTCCTTGTGTCGCATGATGGATCCATCACATTTTGAGGAAAACTGGAGGAAGCTAGCAAGCCGAAGAACGCCTTCACAACATGGCGGTGGTAGCTGCATCGTGTTGTGGGGGTCTTTAGCTGCAGGAGCAATCGTTGCATTTCACAAAATGGATAAGATAATGAGAAAATAATATCATGCAGAAGTAATGATTCAACAACCTCAAAAAAGACATCAGTCAGTCAGTTAAAGCTTGGGCCCAGATGGTTTCAAATAATGAGGAGATGTCACCAAATTAGTTACAAATAGCCTTAAGGAGGGGAAAAAAAGATCTGTCTTTAGAGTAGCCATGACAATGCCTTGATTAGAAAGTTTATGGATAGAGATGAAATTATGTAAGCAACTTCAAAAGTTTGACTCAGACCAGATATTTCTGGAAGAATTTGAGGAACGTTTGACGAAGGTCCTCCAGTGTAAAGGCAATTCTATCAAATAACAATTAAATATGTGTAAACGTCTGACTTTGAACTAATACAAATTCTCTACCTATTTTGGAGGAATTTGACACGATAGCTACGTTTACATGGAGAAAAGTAATCGGAATAAAGGGCTGATTGGAATAAAAAGCGTAATGTAAACAAGCCAATAGGAACATGATGATCGGATTAAGCTCAATCGGAATGAAACTGTAATCCGAATAAGAGGGGTGGTTTATGCCGACTGATAATCCGATCAAAGTGCATGTAAACGCTTGTCCGTACCAAGTTATTCCGAATGTGGCAAACTGACCCGAGGGCGCATGTGCGCCCGACGTAAACGTGACGTATTTCTGCGTCGGTGAGTGCCGGAAATACGTTGGGAAGCAAAACTGTCGGGGCTCCTGATACAACGTTTGTGTTCGGAAAAATAAAAGAGCTCAAAATTGTTGCTTTGCTTACTCAGTAACGTTTCAATCATAACTAGAATATCGTGCAAGTCCAGCCTGGGCGCTTGGAAATTAAACGAATACGTCTAATACTGCTTTGTTTGCTATTTCTTGTTGTTTAGCAAAGACAGAAGTACTTCTTCTTCTGTGTTTTTTTTTTTTTTTTTTTTTTTTTTAGGGAAATTTGATAACTGCGCATGTCAGAGTGATTCTATTCTGAAAAAAGCCAGGTGCATATAAACGCACATTATCATCGGATTCATGTTTTGTCTGTCCATATAAATTGTACAATCCGATTATTTAATCAGAAAACATTCTAATCCGATTGTGAAATTTTGGGCGTGAAACATAGCTAGTGACTGTCTGATAGTCAGACAGGGAGACAAAGGAGGTTGTGTGTCTTCTGTAAACAGCTGTATATGGTTTCAACTTTAATTATGTCTGTATATAGGTCAACTATCACATTATTTTAAAAAAAATAGTTTTAAAGAGAATTGAAAACAGAGCCAATTGTACTATGTGATGGCATCATCCAGTGACACGTGTTCATGTTAACAGAAGGTGCAACAATACAGCTTTGGTTTTTTTTACGTTTAATTTAATTTAATTTTATTTTATTTTTGTAGCAACAACTTCAGCCCTGATAAACAACAAGTACTGCCGCCCTTTTTGTCGGACCGCTGCTCTAATGTGGAGAATAAGGGTGTGAGAATATGTTGCAGTAAATTTCTGTGCATTAATTCAAGGGGGAAAAAAATTAACAGCAGGGAGAGTTTTACAAATTCTCAGAATTAACTTGGTAAACCTGAAAGCTGTGAAAACAGTTTCATTTTAGTCACTCAAACATGCTGCCGCTTGCTTAAGAGCCACTTCCTGAATACCAAAGGCTAAAGTCTCAGAAATTAAAATAGCCGATTATCATGTGCTTCATAAGTCTCAAAGGAAATCCATATTTAGAGCTTCATACAAAGAAATTTGACTTTATTTTCCTGCCAGAAACAAGGTGTCTTTTGGTTTGCTTTGATCTGAAAGTAATTTACACTGAATTGTAGCTGTAAAAGAAACTTTCTTCTTTAATATAAATAAAAAGAATATTAGATGTATGACAGGATATGGTTTTGATTCAAATCATCCTGCCACCATGCAGAGCCTGGTGTAAACCCACGGCAGGATCAAGTAACACTCTGTCAGCTCAACTCCAATTATCTAGGCTCTAAAAAGGAGTTCTGTGTATTATTGCATTAAACCGTATGAAAAGCTGCATTTCATCTGGATTCACGTCAGCTCACCACCCGGTGTGAGAGCCTCATTCCCCGGAGAGTTTTTTTTAACTCCTCTTCTTCCCCTTTTATCCCCCATTTTCTTGTGTATGTAAACAGAAGTAAAGCATTTTAAGCTCCGGGGCAAAGCGTGATGATCAAACAGCTTGCACGATCAATGACTTTGAAGTGATCTAAAAGCACTCATAAATGAAGCTATTTCACACAAAATGATCAGCAGAAATGAAGATATTCCCTCCTGCAGCCAGTGGCCACATGGTTGTCTTTTTTTCTTCTTCTTCTTCTGCCTATTTGGTTGAAGAGCGGGAAATCAAAACATGGGGGAAAATGTGCAAGTGAAAGCTTGCAGAGAGCGTGTTAGTGCATGAGCGAGCATCGATGGGCCAGTGTAAGCTTCTCAGTGAGGAGGAGTCAGAGGGACCAAAGAGCCGCTCTGAGAAGTTTCACTACTTCAGGCTCCTTTAGTTCGAGGAAAGTCTGAAGATTTGAAGACCTCAATGCTTTGTGCAGCGTTTTATTTTCTAATTCCCCATCTGTCATTTTAAAGAGTCGGTGCTAAGAATGCTTTAAAATGTGCAAATTAGCAGCTGCCCCTTAAAGATGAATTTTTTTTGGTCTGGAAGTCAGAGCGTTTTCACACTTGAGCAAAAAGCAAGCGAAGATCAGACAAGAGATGGCTTCCTGTTCTTGGTGGCGTAGCTGAAATGAAACTTCCTGCCACTAAGAACCAAGGTGAAGGCAGGCCTTCAGTTCACTGTGTGACATCACTCCCATTTGCTTCACTTGAAACCAGAAGCAAGGTTTAGGGTTTGGGGAACAAGTCCAGGAAGCTGTGCCTTCTGATAAGACCGATAAAGCGAATGTAGTTTGAAATAAGGCAACGTTTAGGGGGTTTCGTATTAGAAATATCGGTTAGGTTTGGCGTCCGATTTGCTCTTCGTCCTCTCTTGGACTTGAGTCGACTTAAATCGTGGGTGACCACACACACCCTTACTCCCCGGACATGGCGGGTCTCCGTGGTCTGAAGATCTTGCTGGCCGGGGTCCTGATGGTTGGTTTGGCTCGTTGTAAGTACATATATGAAATATTAAGAGCAAAGCTGTGTTTGTGAGGAGGTTGCGAGGGGGGAAGTGGTATGTTACAATGTCTTTTTGGGTCTTTCAACTGACAGCTTGTCTAAAAAAAGTATTTTTTTTTATTTTTTTTAAAAACATTGACGTGATGATGTCTAACTTCCCAAGTTAAGTTTCTGAACTTGCAGCAGATTGTTGTTTGGTGTGTGTGATGATGTTTATGGTAAAAGGTGAATAATTTTTTTTCCGCGTGAGACATGATTCTGTCATCAGCTTTTCTTTCAAAAGCTAAAAAAGCGGAAAACATCAGCAAACAAAATGTAATCATTTAAACTGAGGGCAGAGATGACAAGCTACAGTATATCAAACCTTTGAGTTGCGTCTCCTCTTTTGTGCTGCTTCACCTCTCTTAAACTTCTCCAAACCCCGCGAACGGCAGACAGTAGAGCCGCACGTCTGCGAGATGTGAGAAGCTGAAAAGTGACAGGTTTTATCAGCCGCCTTTGGCAAAAGAATAAACACTGATGTTCAATCAAAGGCTTCAGTTAATAAGACGATGCTCCTTAAAACACGGCGTAAAAGCGAAGGGATTTTTTGCAATCATGTTTCTGTTCTGCTTTGACATTGTGCATGTGTGTGATGGTGTGAGCCTGCACTGTAAGTTTGCATGTGTGTGTGTGTGTGTGTGTGGGGGTGGAGGGTGGAGGGGGATGCATGTCTATCAAAGATGATAGTTTTTGTATGGGGTGTGTCCCTGCAAGCTCTTCACTGCAACCTTTGTCAATGTTGGATTAAGATAAACATCTATGTGTGTGTGTGTGTGTGTGTGTGTGTGCGTGCATGCATGCAGGAGGTGTGCAGGCTCACCTCGTTGCCTGCAGCATCCCTCACAGTTCCACTACCGTTCAACACATCAAACGTCTTTTCTCCTATTTTCAGCGAGACGTCTGTGCACACGAGCTGAAATTAAATGCTTCTTTTTTTCCTTTTTTTATTTGGCTCTGGCGTCTTTATCCGCAGCCAGGGTCAGAGTTTGTCGCTTGTTTTTAGCACGCTTTACAGTATTTTTCTGCTAGGGTTGGTTAGGTGTGTCATCGTGAAGAACCACACACGCAGACATTTATTTATGTTAAAGATCACTTTTCTGTTCCCTAATCCCCTGTTTTACTGGTTAAAATTGTGACAGTTGTCCTAAAGAAAGAAAGAAACATTTTGAGCTAATATTTTTGTATATTTTATTCCACTTTAACCAAAGTTGGCATATGAGACAACAAAAAAGGCTCCCTAAATATAAATTAAGTTAAAAACGTGCCTTGTTGAGCCATAATTCCCACTTTCCCTTGTTTATTTTCTAGGTTTCCCAACACTGAATGAATAGCAAAGGCCTCACGTTTTCTTAATGCTACCCGGCGAATGTGTGCCTTTTAACACACATTTTGCAGTAGCTTCAGCGGGACAGAGCTGTGACCACTTCCTTGTTCCATTCTAGGCTGCCTCGACTTCCTGGCGAGGCCGGGTCGAGAGCGGCAATCTAAGGCTTTAGTTTTCGTGACAAAGAAATGGGAACTTTCTAAAAATGAAGAAGTGAGGTCAGAAATGTTGAGCGTAATTAAAGGCCTTTTCTACAAGGAGTGAATGTGGTGAAGGGAAGGCATGAGAACATAAAAAAAAATGCACCGACACACTGAAAGTGAACGGAGATACAGAGACAACTAGAACACGAGACTCATCTTCGCACTTAAACCATGTTCCTACAGATAATTTGCCCTAATCCAGGTAGTTTAGTGATTTAGCTGCTTTTATTCCAAATACTTCAATGTTTGGCCTTTAATCTTCTTTTGTTTTCTTCAACTTCTAAATCTTGCTTACATAAAACCCTGAAAGTGTGAAAATCACACCTTCGTTTCACACTTTGCCCCACGGACAGCGAAGCAGAGAGCACCAAGGACAACTGAAACTGTAAATGACTCTCTTCAAACAGCTGAAATGGGTTTGTCTTAAAGAAAAAGAGGAACAAATATTTAAAGATGGCAGAGGACATTTTACTTATTAATTCTTTACACTTTTAGATTGTTAGGCTTTAATTTACTTTCTCTAATGTAGCATTTGCTTTGTGTTTTATGGGCTTTCATACAAGCTGGCAATGATGCATAGATGCCTTAACGTTAGACAGTAAAAATGTTTTACTGTAAGAAAAAAGAAAAAAAACTTACCCAAAATGATTTAGAAATAACTGGGAAATGTAATTTTGTAGAAATTTTGCTAATAAATGAACAAATATTCAATGACAGCATCATAATTGTTACGTTACAGTATTCATCTTCCTTTTGCTTAAATTTGGAAGGGTTAATTATAAATAGGATATCAGCTGAAAGATACTAATACAAATAATCAGGTAATAAACAAGTAATCCTGATTGTCTTTAAATATTTGATGTAAGTGGTAAAATAGCGAAACAAGAAATCTGTTTTGTAAGCAATCATATAAACGTCAACTATTTGGTGCCCAAATAATCATAACAGTAGACAATACTGAACTGAATCAGTAATTAATGCTGCTCAGCTGGACTACGTAAGTTAATGTAGTGAAAATGTCTGGCTGGTAAATTTAAGATTTTAATCACATTTAGTGTTATTCACATAGTTATATAATAAGATACTGATTACCAACAATTATGCCTTTTACAAAGTCCTGAGAAAGGGTGCAAAAGTGTTTTTGCAAATGTCAAACATAAATTTAAGCTTATAAAGTAGTAAAGTTGTAATAGTATCAACAGAAAAACTCTACCTCTCCATTACATCACCAACAATTCACATTATTAAAAAGTTCTTTAAGAATATACATGTATCTACAAATATGTTTAAAGTAAGATCTAAATTTCTCCAACACATTTCTTCTGACAGAAAGTAAATTTTTAATTTTGGACCTGTTGAGGGAGCAAAAGATTAGGGTGATGGTAAGGAGGCCCTCCAACTGAAAGACTTGGAGTTCATCTCCAAAGCTAAATAATTATAAACACCAGCAGAAACATGCAAAACGCTGGTCAACATGTATAACAATTGATTGATGTATTACCGATAAGGAAATTGTCCCCATCAATTGTTGAAAAGGGTATAATTAATTTTTTACATGCTTTTTAAAATTAATACAACATACGAAACGATAAGGTTATTTTTTTCCAAACTGACACAACTTTCACATTGTTTTGTGATCTTCTGAGAGATGTCTCTATCTGTTCATATTAGAATCAAACCTCTTAATAGGATGAGGACGATAACTGTAAATCTAAATTTGCCAGGGGAATGAATGATTTTGGGCTTAATTGTAAATAAATTTAACTCAGGCAGCCGGACAACATATAAAATGATGTACCTGCTTTGGTTTTTCCCTGTGATGTGTCCCATTGTTGACACTTTTTAATGAATAAATTTAACTACTTTTCTCCAACCCCATAAATTTGAATATGTGTCCATCAATTTTGTTCTTTCGCTTTGATCTATTTCCAAAATATATTTATTTGTTAGTTATTGTTTTTTAAAAAGCCATGTCTTCATTTTCAATAGTTGTTGTTTATTTATCAGAGGTATTAATGAGAAAAATTAGTCTCCAGTACAAGGAAAGGTAAAGATTGCCTGTTGATTCAGTGGTTACTAACTACCTTGTAATTATATTACGGAAAACCCTGAGAAAGGCAATAAATGTTATATCATAATAAAGTTTTGAACACCCATTTTGTCCAACCTTATTATTGAGGGCCCAGACATGCAGAAACCAATGTGTACTTTTATCAACACACATCTCATTAGCAGTTTTGTGCTGTTTATGTTCGGGCTAATCAAACAAATTAGGGCATTAATATATGATTTATCCTTTATAAAACCTGTAGGTATGTCCTCTGGTGACTTATAATTATCTAGTTTTAAATGATCCAATACCGAATATAGAAAAAGACTTGCAATCTGATCCTTTTTGAGTGTTATTTGAGGCATTACTCGTTTTAATTAACTAATCGAAGAACTGGTTAAAAGCTAAATAAACCTTGTTTAGTAATTAGCTGAAACTAACTAAGATTAACTGAGGTTTCTGCTAAATGTTCATCAATTTTTCTCTTTTTAAAAGGATCAAGGTTTCCCATCTGAAACCAAGGTGCAGACCAAGCTCATCCCTAACTAACTGAATGATTTCTCACCAATGCTCTAATAAGTGACACAATGAGCCTGAACGCGGTGGGGAAATGTCACTGCACAGAGCATGCA
Organism: Fundulus diaphanus; assembly: GCA_037039145.1. NCBI lineage: Eukaryota > Metazoa > Chordata > Actinopteri > Cyprinodontiformes > Fundulidae > Fundulus > Fundulus diaphanus. The sequence continues at coordinate 12,777,180 of CM073128.1, read as the reverse complement.
TCTCTGCTCAGAACTGCGAAACAACAGCACACCAAACCACATCCTGACTCTCTTTGTCTGACGGTCCCCGATTATATCTTTGTTCATCGCTCGCTGCTTCTGTCAGGAGGACCTGAAGGAGAAAACCGGACAAAAACCGGAGATTAATTCTGGGAAGCTCAGATCATCCATTAAAATATTACTTAAAGTAGTTTTATTCCTTTTGAATTGTGTTTAAACAAACCAAGAAAAATTAACAAAGCACAAACTTCGACGAGAACTGAAAGCAGAGACACGACACACATTATACAAATGACCAAAATGAAAGTTTTGTCCAAACTTTTGTCTTTTGTTTAGTTTTCATACATGAGGGGTGGTTTACACAACAGCAACTACTGGGTGTCTACATGTTAGTGCAAGGCAGGAAGTGGTGGTGTGCTCACTGAAATAGCAAAGTTTCTGTCATGTTGTCAAAGCAACCAGGTTTTACAGAGCTGCCTCATCCAGATAAGTCGCCCATCTTCCTCTTTCAGGCTGCGAAGGGTTTTACACTGTTTTAACAAAAAGAACATGAAGCTGAAAGCTTTGCTCTCGTGTGTTTATACATTAATTCATATTAAATGATATATGAATCCATAACTAAATGTTCTTTTTATTTGTTTTTGTATTTCCAGGCCAAAATGATCCAGGCAGTGAGTATTGATTCATATCTAAGCAAACTGAAATGATTGAATGTAATCTTTTTAATTGCTAAAAGCCAGCAGCTTTGCTTCATGTTGTCTAAAGCGTTGAGCTAAGCTTCTGCGTCTTCTTCCTGTCTCTTCATTTGGAAGAACCAGACTCAGACCTGGTGAACATTTTTACTGAAATGAGCATGCCCTGAATCTGCTTTCTGTAGTGCTGAATGTATGTTTCCATAAAATGTTCATATTGTGCAACTAATTTGCTTCGCTTTTCTTTCCTGGATTCAAAGCTAAGACGGAGGTAAATAAAGTCTGAAGAAGCAAAGCCACCTTTCAGTTAGAGCTTCATAGCCAAAGTTTTCTGATTATTTCTTTTCATCAAGAACTGCTGAAGCAAATGTGCTGCATGATGCTGCTGTCCACCTGTGTGTGGGTCTAACATTAAAACTTTAAGCCATGGGGAAACAATCTCTTGATACAGTTTTTACAGGCAGCCGTTTTTGGAGATGATTTACCGAAACTTTTAATCTGAAAAAGTCTCAACAATAATAAATAATTACAGTTGTGGTTCAGCAGGTTATTGTTACCAACATATTTAATCCTGTAGAGGTTATGATATACCTCATGCACCTTCTCCTCCTTTTGGCACCTTCTTTTGATTATTGAGCCGATGTGACAAGTGAATTTCTCCACTGTGAAATCAATAAAGTAGATCTTATCTTATCTTATCTTATTGTTGTGGAGGGGGCTTTTTCTAACAGAGGGACAGTAATGTGAAGATGGAGGCACATAGATCCATATGGTTCCTACTGATAAAGTTGGATGTATAAGACTATTAGTCATATATGGATCCTGCTCTGTGAAAATAGATCACATGACCCCAGTCCTTAAATCCCTGCTCTGGTTTCTAGTTGATCAAACAGTAGATTTTAAAACGCTGCTATTGGTCTATAAAAAAAACTTAATGGTCTGAAATATAGATGTGAGTTGGTTGTCGACTATGGACCACGTGGACCTTCAGGTCTTCAGAGACCTGCTCACTCTGTGGCTCCAGAACCAGAACTAAACAACGGGAGGCAGCATTTAGTTTCTATTCTCCTCAGTTCTAGAACAAACGCGTTAAAAAACCTGCAGAAAATGCTGGTTCCTTAAAATCAGGACTGAAAACATTATTGTCCACAACAGCTTTTAGATGAAAGATTCAGACCAATGAAGCGAATTAAACACTTATTTATTTAATGCAATGCTTTTTAGCACGCTGCACAGTATTTTTCTGCTAGGGTTAGTTAGGTGTGTCATCGTGAAGAACCACACACGCAGACATTTATTTATGTCAAAGATCACTTTTCTGTTCCCTAACCGCCTGTTTAACTGGTTAGAATTGTGACAGTTGTGCTAAAGAAAGAAATAAACATTTTGAGCTAATATTTTTGTTTATTTTATTCCACTTTAACCAAAGTTGGCATATGAGACAACAAAAAAGGCTCCCTAAATATAAATTAAGTTAAAAACGTGCCTTGTTGAGCCATAATTCCCACTTTCCCTTGTTTATTTTCTAGGTGTCCCAACATTGAATGAATAGCAAAGGTCTCACGTTTTCTTAATGCTACCCGGCGAATGTGTGCCTTTTAACATACATTGTCAAAGCAACCAGGTTTTACAGAGCTGCCTCATCCAGATAAGTCGCCCATCTTCCTCTTTCAGGCTGCGAAGGGTTTTACACTGTTTTAACAAAAAGAACGTGAAGCTGAAAGCTTTGCTCTCGTGTGTTTATACATTAATTCATATTAAATGATATATGAATCCATAACTAAATGTTCTTTTTAATTTGTTTTTGTATTTCCAGGCCAAAATGATCCAGGCAGTGAGTATTGATTCATATCTAAGCAAACTGAAATGATTGAATGTAATCTTTTTAATTGCTAAAAGCCAGCAGCTTTGCTTCATGATGTCTAAAGCGTTGAGCTAAGCTTCTGCGTCTTCTTCCTGTCTCTTCATTTGGAAGAACCAGACTCAGACCTGGTGAACATTTTTACTGAAATGAGCATGCCCTGAATCTGCTTTCTGTAGTGCTGAATGTATGTTTCCAATGCTCTGTGAAAATAGATCACATGACCCCAGTCCTTGAATCCCTGCTCTGGTTTCTAGTTGATCAAACAGTAGATTTTAAAACGCTGCTATTGGTCTATAAAAAAAACTTAATGGTCTGATATATAGATGTGAGTTGGTTGTCGACTATGGACCACGTGGACCTTCAGGTCTTCAGAGACCTGCTCACTCTGTGGCTCCAGAACCAGAACTAAACAACGGGAGGCAGCATTTAGTTTCTATTGTTCTCAGTTATGGACAAAACACGTTGAAAAACCTGCAGAAAATGCTGGTTCCTTAAAATCAGGACTGAAAACATTATTGTCCACAACAGCTTTTAGATCAAAGATTCAGACCAATGAAGCGAATTAAACACTTATTTAAGCTTATTTAATGCAATGCTTGTGTGCTTATGCTTTATTATTTTCTTTCTGTCTCTCCTGTAATGTCCTGTAAAACGCTTCGGACTGCCTTGTGTTTGAACGATGCTGTGTAGATAAACCTGCCTCGCCCTGTAGAAGTGCAGTGGTTCAGGTTTAACCGTTATAACATTATGTTTGGAGCGGGACAATTAAAAATGTGTTTTTATGAGTCGTCCTCATTATGTTAGGGTGGTTCATTAGTAGTTTAAACAACTTTCTTTTTTAAGAGAAGGAGCATCATAATGTTAACTCTAGGTTTAACTAATGTAGACATTGTGTAAGTATTTAAACGTATTGGGTTTTTTTTCCTCAAGATACAGAATTTATTGTATTTATCTATCCAGATTAAAATGACTCAACCAATAAATAACATTTTTATCACCTATCCATTTTTTTTTATACATTTTTGAACAAATGTGTTATAAGACGTAGAGGATGGAGAGGATCAGTTTCTTCAGCTACATTCAGGGTTCTTCTCTGGACAAAGGGCTGATAATGATGTCGAGTTGATTTTTATATTTTTAGCCCCCTCACCTCCACTCACTGGCTCAGGTTCTGTGCGACCTGCTGCCTCCTCACCTCCACTCAGCGACACAGTTCCTCAGACGACTGTCGCCGCCTTACCTCCACTCAGCGACACAGTTCCTCAGACGACTGTCGCCGCCTTACCTCCACCCACCATGGCAGCTCCAGCCACCCCAGCCTCAGACTCTCTCACCACTACCAAACCTGCACTCACCTCTCCGTCCACAACCTTAAAATCTCCTTCTCAGTCAAGCTCTTCAGCCAATCTGACTGGTAATGTATTCAGCTTTAGTCTGCGGTTTTAGGAAAATTGTGTTACTGTTTCAGTTGTAAATGTAGTAGTAAAGAAGCATACAAGGTAAGACAGTTGACAGTGGATTATTTCCGCCTCATGGTGACCTCAGCATGCTCTCAAACCTGCAGTCAATACCTCACCTGCAAGCACCTCAAATGAGTCTCCCACACTCGCTCCAGACATCAACCACTCACCTACTCAGACTATCACCCTACCTCCAAGCACCCAGGCAAACACATCAGCGGCTGTCATCACAGGTTGGAACTTTAAATCTTTATTTCAGACTCTATTGGGAGTTTGTTAAGGATTAGACTTTAGATGACAGTTTAGGAGCTGCAGAGACCAGGTAACAGTAAATTTCAGATGGTTTAAGAATGTATTTTATTTATTTTTTACTTTTTAAATGTTTCTCTCTTGTTTTCCAGCAGCTAAATCCAGCACAGATCCAAAGTGTGAGTATCACATTTAAAGTCATGCACATGTGTTGATTAAATGAGGCTTTTTTCTGGGTTTGTCTCTATTACTGTAACAAAAATAAGCTCTTCTTATAAAGGGTTAGAAATTATATTTACTTTAATCTTTCATGCCAACAGATAAAGACAACAAGTTCTAAACTGTGGTTTTATTTAAAGCTAAAATGAGAAACTCTTGCTGTTCAGGTTCTTACAGTGTTGAAGCGATCCAGTTTGGTTTCCAGATTAAGATGCCAGATTTTACTGCTGGTAAATACGCCATATATGTTGCTGAGAAGGAAGGTTCAGTTGAAAGGAAAGCTCCTGTTTCTTTCCCCAATGAAAACTCAACTCATCAAATCAAACCTCTGAAGCCGTGCACTGAATATGAGCTAAATGTTGCACTTATTGGAAACAATGGTACAGAGATACCCTGTAACAAAACTGACAATAAAACTACAACAACAACTGGAATGAGTGAGTAAAATATTTAATATTCTCACATCTTGACTCGTCACATTTGCTGAAAAAAGACTGGAACAAATATTATCTGTGTTTCAGATGAACAAGACATTACAAAAAAAGCCTCCTGCCCTTCTGGATATTTCTGTTACCAAAGTGGTTGGAACATCAGCTCTTTAACATCAAAGCACAACAAGATTTCAGCTGCAAAATTTATCGATGGATCATATCGCTTCAAACCTGCTTATGACAATATTTGCTCAGATTTTGTTTTGGAGTTTCCTGAAGAAAACTGCGATAACAACTTTACCCTCAGTGAACATGTTCCTGTTGGTATGTACAAAAACATTAATTTTAAAAATCTGCTTCCTGTTGATGAGATATTAGTTACATCAATCTGATTATTTTTCTTCTTCAGATTTCATTGATCCAAATGACATAAAGCAAACTGGACCCACTAAACTTCCTGCAAATATTGAAGCAACGTTTCCTCCAAGCTGTAAAAATCTTAGCGTTGAGTACAAATGTTCAGGTGAGTAAAAACTACAGCTGTAAGAAACATTTAAAAACATTTACAGGAGAAACCTCAGACACAGATTCTTCCTTAACGATAAATCAAAAGTATTTGTTGTATCAAAATTTTTCTCTCTGTAAATGAGTTCTGAATATTTATCTCCTCTAAATGTGTCAAAATGTGACTGTAAAGACTAAAGCCAGCAGCTGATCAGTGTTGTTGTCCAGACAGCAGTCACTGCAGAGATGATCTCATGTTTGTGTCTCTTCAGGAAAGGACAACACCTCCGTTGAACCATCTGACATGAAGCCGTTCACAAACTACAGCTGTACTGGTCTCATCAAGAACAACAATGTCTTCATTAACAAGACAACTCCACCTGTCCACTTCAACATCGACTGTGGTGTGTTGGTATTTACTGCATCTCAGTGAAAGAAGAACAAAGTTATTATACTGACACAGTTTGGAGAGAAAAACAACAGAAACTGTGTTCACTTCTTGTTATTCCAACAGATTTTACAATAAAAGACCTGCGGTACGGATCAACTGATACTTCCATTCGCCTGAGCTGGGAAACAACAAGTGATAAATGTCAAGATATTCTCCATAAACTGGAGAAACTGTCTTACAGATGCAGCTGTCAGGAAGGCAAGAGAAATAAGTGAAATAACTTGATCTCCTCTTCTCAAATATATTTACATCAAACAACTTGTAACTAATTTGCTTTAGGTTAATCCAAATATATGAACATTAGCTAAAATATGGAAAACTGTGAATCTATGAGTTTTGTCTCTTGTACACAACTTACATGAGGAGATAAAGATCTGTGAAATAACCAGATGTGATCAGTAACGCTCTGACTCTAAACTATCAGGGTTTCAGCAGCAGTGACCTGTGGAGGATTTTAATGGAAATGTTTTCTTCACTCAATGTTTAACTTGAGAAACAGACCAAACTCTTCCTCATGATTTATTTTACATCAACATGAATAATTACCATGATTATTAAGATATTCTATAACAATCAGCTGTTGTTAAATCAATCATAAAACTGTTGGTGGAAATTTTGTTACAGCTGAAGGCAGGATGAGCAAACAACCTGTTGGAGGGACGTGTAACATCACAGGACTTAAAGCATACACAGATTACAACTGTGAAGTCCATCCCATCTATGATGATCAACGTTATTTCAAATGGCAATATGTTACAATCAAGACTGAGCCTGGAAGTAAGTAACCAAGAAAATATCTGTTGTTAATGCAGTCTGCAAATACTAACAGCTTTAAAATAATTTAACAGAAACTTGACATTAATTTCTCTGTTTTCATGTTTTGTTTTGCTGAAGGTCTTTAACGTGTTTTTTCTTATGAAATACAACTCTTCTTTAATAATCTAAATAATACATTTAGTTTATAGATTCAGTGAGAAAAAGTAAATCTCACATCAGGAGATAATTATTTTAAATCATGTGAGTTTCATTGCTAACCAGTTCAATTCTTATTCCTCTGAAAGTCACAATTCTTTCATCAGGTTTTTCATTATCTACCTGCCTAGAGAAGCAGTCCTGTGTAGAGATGTTAATTGTGTATAATGTGTATAATGAAATAGTTAGTGTTTTGATTGCACCAACTAAACTCTTTCATAAACAAATAAAGAAAAAGGCCAGGCTGGAATACCCACGTGGCTGAATTTTATAATACAGTTGGGGAGGCTTCTAAGGAATGGATACAGGCAGGGAGACCGAGATTTGGGCCTGTCTTTGAACATGAAAAGTTTACCAATGCGCAATACAAGTATGCTGTACGTTATATTGGTAAAAATGAAGGGGCAATGAGGACTGATTCAATGGCCAGAAAACTCTTTTGAAACAATACACAAGACTTTTGGAAAGAAGTCAGAAGTAAGACATCAAACAAAAAAATCCCTGCCCTGTGTGGTTGATGGCATATCAGGCACTGCTAATATTGTGGAGCTGTGGCACCAACATTACAGTAGATTATTTAATTGTATTCATAGTGAACCATACACTGTAAATAATGTTGACCATATAGATGAAATCCTTCTGAAGTTCATAAGTTCATGAAGTTCATAAAGCTATTTCCAAATTGTCTAACAATAAAGCCACTGGGTTGGATGGAGTCTCAGCAGAGCATTTAAAGTATGCAAGTGCCAGGCTGGCTCCTCTACTTTTCATTTGTTTTACAGCCTCTCTTATACATGGTCTTTTACCTGACTCTATGTTAAGTGTCCTGTTAGTACCCGTCATCAAAGATAAAACTGGGAAGATTGGCAGTTCTGATAATTACTGTCCGATAGCGCTGGCCAGTATAGCTTCAAAAATTATTGAATCAATCCTGCTGGACAGGATTTTAGAGGTTATCAAATCTACAGATCACCAGTTTGGTTTTAAGGCTAGGCTAGGCTAGGCACAGATATGTGTATATATGCTCTAAAAGAGATTATTTATAAATATAATAAGCAGAACTCTTCAGTTTTTACGTGTTTCCTAGATGCATCGAAAGCATTTGATAAGGTAAATCACAGAAAATTATTCATGAAACTGACACAAAAAGGTGTACCAGAGTATATTGTTAGTATTTTGAATTATTGGTATGCTCAGCAAACACAACAGATTAAATGGGGGGACTGTGTCTCGGCTCCATTCAAAGTTAGTAATGGGGTGAGGCAGGGCGGGATTTTGTCCCCAGTTCTCTTTAATTTGTATCTGGACGAACTGTCGACCAAGTTGAGAGCTTGTAACACTGGTTGTGTGGCTGGTAACTCTGTACTTAATCACCTGATGTATGCAGATGATTTAGTAATATTTAGTCCAAGTACTGCTGGGTTAGAGCGACTACTTAACATCTGTTGTGAATATGGTCTGGAACACGACGTTAAGTACAATCCATCTAAAAGTGTCGTCATGATCTGTAGGAGTAAAGAAGATAAATATATTCAGTTTCCAGATTTTCGGCTGTCAAATACTTCTCTGGGTGTTACAAACAAATCCAAGTATCTTGGACACATCATCACAGAAAATCTGTCAGATGATGATGATATCTGCAGACAATGTAGAATTTTGTATGCTCAAGCTAATACCCTTGCTCGTGAATTCGGCGCATGTCTGATGAAGTCAAGGTGGAACTATTTAATGCATATTGTACCTCCCTGTACACTGCTCACCTGTAGTCTACATATAGAAAAAACAACCTACAGAGGCTGCAGGTGGCCTATAATGATGCTCTGCAGGTACTTTTGAAACGGCCAAGATGGACTAGTGCGAGTGAGATGTTTGTCACAGCGAGAGTTAATACCTTACATGTTGTTTTACAAAAGGTAATGTATAAGTTTATCTGTAGGCTAAATGCATCTGGCAATGAAATTATCTCGTCACTTACTGACAGCACATGTAGGGCAATCCGATACCAGTCTAAGCTGTGGAGACACTGGTATTCCTGTCTTCTTAAAGCTCCTATTTAATTAATGATGGTACTTGTATTGTTTTTTTATTCTTATCTATTTATTTTATTTATTTGTTGGACCATGAGTCCAGAATAAAGTTTATCTATCTATCTATCTATCTATCTATCTATCTATCTATCTATCTATCTATCTATCTATCTATCTATCTATCTATCTATCTATCTATCTATCTATCTATCTATCTATCTATCTATCTATCTATCTATCTATCTATCTATCTATCTATCTATCTATCTATCTATCTATCTATAAAAAGGTTATTTTGTTTTGGGGATAGTTTTTAAAACAGGAAATGGATGAAAATTAAACAAACACCAACAAAAGTTTTGGAATCAAATTTCCCAAATGAGGCAGTCTAAATTTATAGCATTATTGGACTGAGCTCCCAGCATCAAATAATTTATGTTATTTTATAACACAGTGCAGAAAAGAATATTAACAAGTTTTATGGTCCAGAAAGTCATCATCCTGATGTTTTATCCCAGAGAATCACAGCAGGTTTAGAAAAATTAAGAAAGAAATCTATGTTTATAAATTACATTTGTTTGGTGAAGAATTAAAATGTAATGTTGCAATTAATTATTAAATGTTCTTAATCATCCTTTATATTTTAGACTGCACATATAACAATAAAACATTAACACAAATATTTCTGCATTAATGTGTAATTTAATAGTTAAAGTAAATCACATATTTTCAGTTTGTGTTGATTAAAAACAAATCTGGTCAAGTTGTATTTTAAATGTTTGTCATGTTTTGGTTTGTCTATGTGTCCTAATATGTGTCCTCTCTATTCCTCCTACAGCACCAGACCAACCTACAGGAGTCAAGGAGGCAGAACCTTCAGAGAACAATGCGATCAGAGCGACATGTGGACCTCCAAATGATTTTAAAGGACCAGAGAAAAAATACATTGCAAAACTTCTTAATGGTCCTGGCCCTGAAAGGAGTAACACAAAATGTGATTTTGAATTCAAAGATCTGAGCTACTTAACAACCTACAAAGTGGAGGTTTGTATAAACATTTATTGGTTTCACGAGAAAATACATTTTTTGCCTCTCATTTTTTCCAGTGAATGCTATAATGTGTCCTAATTAGAAACATTCTGTCGTTATAGATTGTAGCTTTCAACGGACACTTCAGGAGTGAGGCTGTGCCAATAACAGTTACAACTCGTTGTATGTACCATTTCATTTCATTCAACACTTCTTTCTATACATTTACTGTCTCCATCTGCACTTCTACACATTTTATCTTAAATGTTTACATTTTTTAATCAATATTTTACAGATAATGACAAAGCTCTAATTGGATTTCTGGTCTTTCTCATCATCATCACCACTGTGGCTCTTTGTCTGGTCCTCTATAAGATCTACGTTTTGAAACGCAGAAAGTCGCAGTAAGGATGTTTGTTCTTCTTTTTCCCAACAGTCAGGCTGCTTCTGCGCTTTCTTTAGTTGTGACTGGGTTTTATGTCCCAAAATAAGATTGTTAATAAACCTTTTATGTGGTTATACAGCACGCTAGGGTTTTTAACTAATTGCTGATGATTTCATTTTATTTAAAAGATTTTGTTAATTTTTCTTGTTCACCATTTTTAAATCCCATCCCAGATCCAGTATCACAGAAGTTTCTTTGAGACATTTCTTCTCTCTGTTCTTTGCAGTGACCTGACTGAAAACGTGCATCTGATTGACAGAGGGAGTGAGTACTGTTTGTGTTGTCTTCAGTTGGGTGTATTCTTACATGTCTTGTACTATTTATTTTAAAATGTGATAACCCTTTCGTGTACTTAGGTTATTTATATAAGTATATTATGTGTGTGTGTGATGGTGGATGTAAAATGTAAAGACAAAATGTCAGAGCTAATTACATTTTTCATGTCACTGTCTTGTTCTTGTCTTTCTTTATGATTGTCTGACCATCTGTATAATCTCTGCTGAGGGCTGAGAATAATTTAATATTCCAACTAAAATATACTTCTTTGACCTTTGTGTCACACAGAAAGGTTTTAGTAAAAAAATCTCAAATAAAACACTTAAATAAATTTAAGTCAAAATAATCTAATTTAGTCATAATTTCTGCTTTCCCCTAAAACATCCACTGGTCTACGTCAACTTGTATGTAGGAATGAATTTTTAACAAAGTTTAAATTATAAGCAAACACACATTTAATCTAGTCACGTTACTGATTTAATCACTGATTAATCTAAGTTATATAGTAGCTACTGGCTACACATTATGAGTCTCACATTAAAATTGGCAGAATTTCCTTAAATATTCATGTTTTTCTGTCGTAGATGATGAAGAAAGTCTAATGCCCGTTGAGCCGATTGCAGCAGAACTGCTGTTGGAAACCTACAAAAGGAAACTCGCTGATGAAGGGAGGCTCTTCCTGGGCGAGTTTCAGGTAACATCGCTATATATATTTATTTATTTTTATTTCTTTTCTTTTCTTTTTTTTTAGATATGCCTCACTTCTTCAATTTATAAATAAAGGAAGTGCAAATTTTAAAGCTTTGGGAGTATTTTTTTTTTTTTTTTTCAAAAAACCTGTTTTTGTTTGCAGAGCATCCCCAGAATTTTCTCCAGATACACGGTGAAAGAAGCCAAGAAGGCCTGCAACACCTCTAAGAACCGCTACGTGGACATCCTGCCATGTGAGTGAGAGAAATGAGGCGAGCGGCGTGAGCTAGAGCTAACAGAGTTGGGCTGCTGCTTCACAGGCGATCCTTCTCACACTCTGCAGAAATACATTTAGCATAACCTAATGATTTGGGCGTTCTATTTAAGCTTAATATCCTGCTCCTTACATTTAATGCCAGAGATCAGAAATCCTGTCCTCCCTTTTATTTTTTTTCCTCATCATGTCCGACTTCTTGGTAAGTAGAATAGTGCTCTAGCTGTTATTCCAAACATATTTGCTTCACCAAGGCATGCTTTAGATCTATAAATCCTCTCTTGATGCCCAAATGTTGATGATTTATATTATTGCCGTTAAGGAACCTCAAAATTTACCTTAAATATGCAGAAATGTATAAAAAACTCTCCTCTTGTTTTCTATGGATGTTCACTACTAAAATCTGCTGGGTGTGTTATTTATTTTTTTGTTTTTGTGCCCTCATTCAGATGATTATAACCGCGTCCCACTGGCCACAGGAAACGGAGAAGCAGGGTGTGACTATATCAACGCCAGCTTCATTGATGTACGTTAAACCTCAGCACAGTTGAGCCCAAATATATTCATACTCCTGCCAGACTTAGGTTTAAAGATATATATATTTTTTTTCTTTACCAAAATGTTTCTTCTGAATGAATGTACTACTGTGGTTTTGAAGTGGCTTAGGCTGAGTCCTGACTTGATTCTGATAGAGAATCTATGGAGGTAACTAAAGATTAAGGAGGCGGTGAGGAGATCTTCATGCGTCAAAGGCATCTGCTGAAACATGCAAAAAGCTGGTCAGCAATTATAAGAAGGCTTTTCCTTTGATTATTGTGACTGGTATAGCTCTTTTTCCACATCACATTTTTAAAATTCATTTGAAATCTAAATCTGCTGGAGGTATGACTAATTTTAGGCTTAACATGACTTCAACATCATATTTGCTAGAGAAATATAAGGATCATTCAACAAGGTTTTATCCTGGTTTTATGACCACAACGTTCTTCTTCCTGCAGGGGTATAAGGAGCCAAAGAAATACATCGCAGCTCAAGGTAAAGTCACAGTTTCCACTGCTGTGACCATTTAAATGCCCGCACAGTTTGACATGCATCATATTGTAACTGTGTGTGTTTGCTTTAGGACCAAAAGAGGAAACTGTGAGTGATTTCTGGAGGATGATCTGGGAGCAGCAGTCATCCATTATTGTCATGGTTACTCGCTGCGAGGAAGGGAACAGGGTGAGAACCTTTATCTTAATTCATATTTTTAACTAAAAATGTTTACCTTTACAATAGAAGGGTTCCAAATTGATGGTTTAATTGTAAGATGAATAAAGCTGACTATGACAGGTGTCATCTTCTGACAGATTTGCATACTTTGTTGGTAAATGTCATTCAGTTTTTTTGGTTTAAATGTGTCATATCTTACTTGATGAGCTCCAAACCTGTTGCTTTGCAGACCAAGTGTGCCCAGTACTGGCCTTCTCCTGAACGAGAGACTGAGCTCTATGAGGAGTTTATTGTGAAGCTGACCTCTGAAGACCACTGCCCAGATTACACCATTCGCCATCTGAGCCTGACTAATGTGAGTCTGTGTTTTATACGTCGATAAAGAAACAATTTCACCGCCAGCCACTCACGCAGATGAGTAGAGGTTTTCATACGGCTGTTCATGTCTGGTTCATGTGTGTTTGTTGGTGTGACGGCCTGCAGAAAAGAGAGAAGAACTCGGAGAGGGAAGTGACTCACATCCAGTTCATGAGTTGGCCCGACCACGGCGTCCCAGGAGAGCCACACCTCCTCCTGAAACTGAGACGCCGCGTCAATGCCTTCAAGAATTTCTTCAGCGGCCCAATCGTTGTTCACTGCAGGCAAGTGAAACCTCCAGATAAAAGGCCATTTAAAACTTTCTTCTTGCTTAAATGTATTTCAACCATTTAAACTCTTCACCCCCCTTTTTCCCACCTGATTCAATATTGCCTCTCCCATAAGACCATATCATAACAATGACCTCATCTCATCCCTTTTCTTTGCTTCTAATTCTGCAATGCACCTTAACACAGTGGCGTATATAAATGTGGTGCAAAATTAACACATTGCATAACTTTCTGCTCTGTTTAGCGCTGGAGTCGGCAGAACTGGCACCTACATCGGCATCGATGCCATGATGGAGGGCCTGGAAGCAGAGGGCAGAGTGGACATTTACGGATATGTTGTCAAGCTCCGAAGACAAAGATGCCTCATGGTCCAAGTGGAGGTAGGACCAGTAAACAGCATCCAATCAGCGTCATTCATAAAGCACATTTAAAACCGAATTGACCAAAGAGCTGGGCACAAGTAAAGCACGAAATAAATTATAACAGTGTGATAAAATCAAATTAGAGCAGAAAACGTGGGGCTTAAACATAAAACAAGCAAGAAAAAGCACTAAATGCTTTTCAAACACCAAGACGAATATATTATACACACAAGAAATGAAAATATATTCAATCTAACGTTAAAATTATTTACCATTTTGTGAAAACTACTACTTCTACTTTTCCACATTTTGTCACATTACAACCATGTCGTTAAATGTATTTTCTGTGGGGTTTAAATGGTAGCACTTTTATTTGCAAATAAAACTCTGAAAAAGGTCCTCATGCATTCATCAACTTTTATTCTTCCACCCCAACCTGCCCAAAGAAATATGCAACAAATTACCTTCAGGAGAAATTTTATAGTTATAATAAATCCACCTGGGTAATTTACTCTTGATATAAAGATATGGTGGTGGCGGCATCATACTGTGGGGAGGCGTTTCCACAGCCGTGGCAGGGAAGCTGATCTATGGCAAGATGGATGGATCTACTGTTAATCCAAAATTACTCATAGGCCTAGAAAATTTAGATTTAAAGATACATTTATTTAATCAAGATGTTTTCTAATCTGAAATGACACACGCGGCTACCAAAATGTTCTATGGCAATGTACAAGGCTTTTTCATTGTAGAAAAACATATTTCTCTACTTTTATTTAACATAAAGACGAGAAATTAAAGCAAAAATAGAAATTTCTAAAACAATTCATACCCTGTTGAGAAACCAGTGGTAAAACATTTATTGGCCTTTACAGCATTCAGTCATTGGGGATGAGCTCCAAGTCTCTAAATTTGCCATCACTCTAATCTTTAGCTCCCTCCACAGATACTCCATCAGGTTTTAGTCAGGACTCTGGGTGCACCGCTGCAAACATTAATATTTTTAAACCACTTCATCTTTGTGCTTTAAAACGTTACCATGCAGAAGATCCAATGGCTTCTGATACCAAGGTTCACTCCAGAAGGCCTGATGTCGTTGGGAATCTGAATCTAGATTATCTTAAAAACACTCAATATTATCACGTTACCACTATGATGATCGGGGACGGTGTTATTTGCTTCTGCTATTTCTACATGAAATGAAGGCTGTAGCTCTGTGTCCAAAAGAAAATCCCCTTTTAGTGTCATCCGACCACCAAACAGAATATCACAGGTCTTCTTCCTGGCCTGGATTTTAAGAAGGCTAACAGGCTTTTGTGTTTTTTACTCTGAGGAGTAGCTTCCTCCTCGGTCTGTGGTCATGGAGTCCAGTATTATGCAGAGTCTGTTTGATTGTCTGTCCAGAGATGATGCCACTGAAAGGGTCCGTTTTCCTCAGGATTGGCCTTGGCGGTGATCCCTGGATTATTTTTTCCACACCTCACGCCATCAGTCTTGCCAGTGCAGTGCTTCTTGTCTTTTTTTAATTGAACTTTGTATTATAGTCATTGGAGCTTGAATCCAAATTAGACATGGCCTTGCAGTCCTTCCTGGGTTGTGAGCAGCCATAATGTGAAGCCACAGGTCCTCGCTGAGCTTCTTCGTTTTGGCTTGACTCGCCACAAGCCAACGGCAGAGAGCCGCTACTTTTCACCTGTGAAAATAACTGTTCACAGTCAATCAGGGTAATTCATACCCAGATAGATTAAAGCAGTGTCAATCACAAAGAAGAGAGAAGGGTGGCTATTTGGGCTCAACGTTGTTAGGAAATATTATTTTGTTTTCAAATGATGATGTTCAAAAAGCAAACTCCTGTGCTTCCTGACCCTCCGTGGGTCCGGTAGAGGTTAAAACAGCACAGATTATTTGACATAATGCAGGCCCTTGAGTTTTCCCACAGGTCTCACAATTTGCAGAGTTTATAAATATTTTTTTCACTGTCCTTTATATGAGATTTTTGTAAAACATAGAAATTGTTTATTTTTTCCTGTATTTTTTTCATCTATATCCTTTGCAGTTAGAATAAACATGTTTCTCAGGTTAGGATTACCTTAAATCTAAACCTGTAGGGGGTTATGAATATTTTTTAACTGCAAATGCATTGCGATACTGGAGGGGTGTTAGAGAGGCTAAAATTATTTAGGACTAGTGGTAGGTTTGCCTTTCACCAGGACAACAACTCTAGGCATGCAGCCTGGAATCAAAGCATGCTCGTGTGTTTGAATGGCCTAGTCAAAGTCCAGAACTAAATCTGATCCAGGGTCTGTGGCAAGACTTGAAAACTGATGCTCGTATGTATTCTCTGTTCAATCTGACCGAGCTTGAGCTATTTTGCTAAGAATAGTCCAGAAATCTGTAGATGTGCAAAGCTGACTGAGACGGAGACCAAAACATTTGAAACTGCTCCTAAAAAAGGTCCTAAGCAGCATTGACTCATGGGGGTATGTAAGTACAATTCACAGGTTAAACCATTTATCATTTTGATTATGCTGCTCTTTGTGTTGGTTTAACACATAAATTCCCAATAAAATATTTGGGATTGTAACGTATTAAAATGCAAAATGCAAAAGAAAACTGTCATCTCGTCCCCGTTACCTGAGCAAGCATGTGCATCTTGTAAAGAAAGGAAGTCATTACTGATCTTACATAGATGAGTCCGCCATTTTGAGGTTTGATGGCTTGTTTAAAAGTGAAACCAGCAACATGAAAAAGAAAAAAAAGGAAAAAAAAACTTCACAAATTGTTGTGCACTCGATCACAGTTCGATCACAGATCAGTTAAGCTTGTGAATGCAGTAAATCAGTCGATGCTTTATTCGGGGCTGATGTGATGTGAGCTGATGTGAGTTCTTGTGCCACCATGCAGGCCCAGTACATCCTGATCCACCAGGCTCTGCTGGAGCACAACCAGTTCGGAGAGACGGAGATCCCCCTGTCAGAGCTGCACAGCACGCTGAGCACGCTCAAGCAGAAAAACTCCGACAGCGAACCCACCCTAATGGAGGAAGAGTTTGATGTATGTTTTTTTATTCATCTGAAAAAGATTTATTGATCTTACTTAACTATTTTTGTTCAAGTGTACTTTAGCCGCCAGTTCGACTTGTAATCAGTGAGAGATACTTTGTTTAAAAATAATTAAAAAAAGCTTTTGTCTTTACTAAATAGTCAACATTAGTCTGATTTCTTTCTCATTAGGCTCAACTTCACATGGGAAATATTTGGTCGAAAATTGTTGACTTTTCGTTTTAAACCATCTAAAATACTTGTGTTGCGTTTCAGCGTCTGCCCTCCTTTAGAAACTGGAGGACATTTAACACGGGGGTCACAGAAGAAAACAAGAAGAAAAACCGCTTTTCATCTGTTATCCCATGTAAGTAGCCACTACAGGGGCAACTTAAATGTAAATATCTTGTAAAATTGTATTTATTACGGTAATTAAATTCCAAAAGGGAAACCCATATGTTATATAGATTCAAAACAGATCAGATTTATTTTTGATGAATCCAGTTTACGGCTAATGTAAATGCAAAAGTTTGTTTCTCCACAGATCTTATTATAACATCAGAAAAAAAGATGTTTAATACAGAGATTTTATGATAGTGTACTAAATAATTATGTGCTCGGTTAAGAGCGCTGTATCCAAACATGTCAATGGAAGGTTGAGTGGAAAGAAGAAGTGCGGTATAAAAAAAGGCCATTAAGAAACTGGCATAACTCACGCCTTGAGGGGGTTGTGAGGCAAAGTCCAGTCAAAGTCCTGTTTTCAGATGCAAGTAAATATTTTTGTTTAATTCGGACATTAAGGCTTTACAGTTTGTAAAAAAGAGTGAAGAGGCACAGAATCCAAGCTACTTTAGGCCCAGTGTGACGTTTCCATTGTCAGGGATCATCTGAGGAGCCATCTCTTCTCCTAATGTTGGTCCACTGTTTCATCAAGTACAAAGGCATCTACAGCCATCTACTGTGAAATTTTAGAGCACGACACGCTTTATGGCGATACTGATTTCAGTTTTTCAGCAGGATTTGGTTCCTGCCCACATGGTCACAAGTACCATTACCTGTTTTATCACTAATGACTGCTGGATTGGTGAGAAAACTGGCCTGACCCAAACCCCATCGAAAATCTATGGAGTATTGTCCAGATGGTGATGAGCAATCCCAAAAACAATGCCGACAAGCTGAAGTCTGCTATTAAAGCAACCTGGGTTCACTCTGTGTATGAATAATCTACATATATTATACGGCTTTCACTGGCTGGGAAAAACTTTCCAGTGAAAATCTGTTTTACTGACTCATCTGTCTTGGTTGTGTTTCTTCAAAATGTTCTGTTTTTACGTGTTTCACTTGTGTCTCAACATACTTTTCTCTGATTTTCAGATGACTATAATCGAGTGTTACTGAGGACAGAGGAAGACCACAGTCAGGACAGCGACCCTGACGAAGACGAGCCGGAAGAATCATCAGATGAAGAAGATGAAGACTCCACTACATACATCAATGCCTCCCATATTAATGTAAGCTATTATATATCGGCTTCTCGTAAATCCATTCCTCACAAAATGAGACTGTTTTCCTATATTCTATAATTTTCTATTATATTCTATAATATTTTATTCTATTCTATTCTATTCTATTCTATTCTATTATATTATATTATATTATATTCTATTCTATTCTATTCTATTCTATTATAATTCTTGCATCACTTTCTACTAGTTTGAACTGAACGGCTGATCTGCTTTCGTGCAGGGTTACTGGGGACCACGCTCTCTGATCACAGCCCAGGATCCCATGCCAGACACCTTCGCTGACTTCTGGCTGATGGTTTTCCAGAAGAAAATCTCTACTATAATCATGCTTTCAGAGCACAAAGAGGTAAGCACAATGCACCTCTTATCACACATCCTTACACATGTTGATATGGAGTTTGGAGTACGTTATCTTGTTTTCTTCGGTCTCCTTTTGCTGACAGGATGGTGAACTCACTTACTGGAGTAAAGAAAAGGAGACGTTTGGAGATTTTGAGGTAGAAGTTTCAAATACAGAAATTTCGCCCACTTTCATCATCCGCACCATGAAGGTCTGCCATGCCAAGGTAAAACCAGAGGTGGCCTTTCTGATTGCCAGTTTTTTTATATTATATAATTACATCATCACTATTACCCCAGTAATTCTACTGGGAAATTTGAAATTATTTGCTGGCTTAATCGAGACAAAACAACTCTGTCAACAGCGAAAAGAGAGTCGGCAAGTGAAACATTTCCACTTCCTGAAATGGGAGGGCACAGATCTGCCAGAGAAACCTCAGGAACTCATAGATATGACTAAGGAAATAAGAAGTAGCTGTGTCGGCAGCAAATCCCAGAGGATGCCCATAGTCGTCCATTGCAAGTAAGAACACCTCCCAGAAACTGGCAATTCTTCAGTAATTATATAATTAATGAAAAAAACATATTTAAACATTCATCTCATAAATACTTTGTCACTATTAGTAAAACACATTTTATAAAAGACACATATCATCATCTTTACAACTTTTGTTTTTCTTTTATACCCTTAAAGCTTGTAGTAGTTTTTCATTTCCATATCTGAAATTGTGAAATATATTTTTTAAAAAAACTTTAAATCAAAAGAAGCTAGTTCAAAGCAGACTTAGAGGCCAATGCCCAATTGAGTCGCCTACTTAAATTGGACTTCATATAGTAGCGTTTGTTTATTGATTTGTTCAGCAAGAAGGAGAAAGGCAGCACCCCTACAGAACAATTTAAAGGCTGTTTTTATAGAGCGCAGTCTATCTATAATTCACAACTATGGGGAAAGATAGCCTGTGAACTATGAAATAAAAAATTCTAGCAGTATTCAGATTAGACATTTTAATTTCTGCTAAAGTTCTCTGACCAGTATTGTTTTTATGATACCAGCAATGCTTTGTGTTAGTAAGTCTCACTTTGTACACATAATCAGTCTCAGCTTTACTTGCGAGAGTTTGACTGCACTACAGTAATGTAACTCTTAAAACTATGATCTAAATGTTAAAATGGAGGATAAACCAAACCACACAAACTCTAAAAGTTCATCTGCGGTTATTTTACCCATGATTACATGTTTGGACATAAAGCCTCACTTCAAACTACACATCAGGGGCATTAAAAGGAAGCAAAAGTCTTGATGTAAAATCGGATTGCAGCTGCAGTCAAACACTGTCCTTCATTTGGCTCAGACACTAAGATAAAACAGCACCAGATGAAGGTAATTACCAAGGTCAAAAATGCAGAGGGATTGTTTCAAGACAGCGGTCAACTATTTAAATTCATAGTTTGAACAAAAGCAGATGCTTTATTTTGATAAAGGAAACCTAACAGATAATTTCTGCAGTCTAAGCTGTTTTTCAGTGTGTGAAACAATAGCAATAAATTCTATTCTACAGTTTGACTTCAAAACATTAAGTTAAAAAAGCCCCCTTTTTTGCACATGAAATAATCACTTAAAACAATTCAAATTCAAATTAAAGAGCAACAATTCAAAGGGAAGTGATGAAGAGTAGTGTTCGGTGTTTTTAGTGCAATTTAACTTTCTAGCCTAGAGATATTTAATTGGGAAGGCACGCTGGCTTTCCGTTTGTAGAGCTAATAAGAAAAAATGAACTGACCAAAAGTATGACTGCAGCAATACCAGCATTACCAAAATGAGAAAAGCTGTGCATAAATTGTAGATCATCACTTGTATTTCTGTAGGCTCCATCAAGGATTTTAAGGTGGTGTTACACATTTGTTGATTTTTTACGATTTCCACACATTTTTCCTTGATCTTTGGCTGCTTTTATTTAAATTTATTTTTTGATCTGACCCAATGCTCTTGACTATAAAATTATACTAAAATATTGAACTAGTGTGCCCTAACACTTCACATATTTTGTTCTTATCTTATTAGATACCTCTGAAAAATGTAAATATAATGCATAAACTGAGTAAAAGCACACAAAGATTATATTTTCTTTCAGAACAAGACCTACTGATTTATACTGATTTATAAAGATTAAGCGATCTCCTACCAGTACGTTACATGTAGCATGTTTACAATAGAGTGAAAAACAGATTTTATTGGAGATTACTGTGACAGAATATGTTTTAGAGAAGTACTGGGAGCAACTCTAAGTTGATCACAAACATCAAGAGATGAAGTGGAAAAAATTTACAGGTCTATGTGGAACTTGAAACCTTCATTTATTTTTGCAATATTTTACATAAATGTCACAGCCGACTCACAATAAATCAGAAAATACTGGAAGGTTCAAGTTGAATGCAAAGGAACGTCTTTCAATTCAATAAACATGATAATAGGACGGCTCTGACTTGGATGTAATGATGGAGAGTGTGCTTCATCTCCTCAGTGACGGATCGACCCGTTCGGGAATTTTCTGTGCGCTGTGGAACATCCTGGACAGTGCAGAGACTGAGAAGCTGGTGGATGTTTTCCAAGTGGTCAAAACTCTACGCAAGGACAGGAAGGGGATGATTTCCAGCCTGGTAATTTAAAGCAACACGCACATTTCAAACTAATCTTTAGACGAATGAAACAATACATTTATTCATGTTTATTATAACAACAACATGAGGTGTACATGAATAAATAAGCAAAAATTTCTAAAACGTACACTATTGTCACTATTACCACTATTGAAGAAAGTAATGACTGCACATTACTTTCTTCAAATTCATGTAAAATTATTTAAACGATTTTGAAAATATATATATAGCTTTAAAATAAGTAAAGGAAAATGAAATATTTATATATTTTTTTTAAAAGACCTATGAAAATTTCAATGCAGAAAACAGGTGGCATTTTCAGCCGTTACCCTCTGAGATTTCTGTTGTTGTTTGTTTTCTTTTTTCTCCAAAGTAAGGATTTCTGATTAAAGGCACATGGTAGCTTTGGATACAACATTAAAACAGAACGTTTTCAGTTTAAAAAATGTCTTGGTAAGCATTTTCATTAATAGAACAATCATAAAAAGACAAAACTAAAGAGAAATTTGACATTTTAATATTAAATATTTTTTGAAAATACCATAATAAACAAATACATTGTTTTCCTTCTAATTATTGACTCTATGAATGAACTTTTAAACCTGTTTAATAGTCATAGTTGCACCATAGAGACTCATAATAAGGCTCTTATCCAATGAAAGCCTCGGCAGCAGCAGTATGTCTTCCGCTTCCCTTTAAAATTCATCTGTGTCACCATCAGGAGCAGTACCAGTTCCTTTACAAGGCTCTAGAGGGCGCCTTCCCAGTCCAGAACGGGGAAGTGAGACCAGTGAAGGCTGCAGCCGCCGACAGCGTTCAGATTGTCAATGAAACCAAAGAAGCGGCAGGAGCAGAGAAGCAGCCAGCCGAGGAGAAGGCTGAGGAGCCAGCCAGCACTACCAGCAGCGACCAACAGGCGGAGGCAGAGAGCACTCCTCTGGTGGCTGACAGTGAAAAGGAGCAGAAGGAAGAGGAGCCTGCAGCGGGCTCCCCCAGCGCCCCCACGGAGTCCACGCCACTGGAGGACACCAGCAACGGTCCCACAGTCACTGTGGAGGTCTGAGACACAATACCTGAGCCTTTCATGCTTTAGTTTAATGCTTTTATAAGAATTACATTATGAATGTATAAACGTTGTAAAGATTTAACTCAATATGAGTCTGAGTGGAAATTAGAATTAATTAGATTAAATATTGCTGTTTATTGTAAGTTATAAACATTTTGAGTAAAAAGGTTAGTTTTTTTTCTGCAGGCAAAGTTACTAGAACTGCTGTTGTCAAACTAAGGTACATAAATATGCATTGTTGTAAAAGTTAACAAAACGGCGGCGTATAAATACAGAGGGGGTTGAGTTTGGTTGGCTACTCTAAGTTTGTCTAGGGTTAATTTAGTTTATGTTTTGGTTTTTCGCTAATTGCCGTTCACACAAACCGCAGTCTACATTTACATATTGTACATCTGATATATCGTACTAGTTTAGCTGTTAAGTTCAAAATTCATTATGTACTACTGTATTTCCTTCCTGAAATAAAATAAGAAATGTTTTATTTATGCAAACCTGCTTATTGTTAAAGTATTAATGAATTCCAAAAAGAGATCTCACATTTAACTTCTCAAAGGGACTAATTATTTCCAATTTCTGTGCTATACTGGAAAAAAATTGTTTTATATTCTCCCTGACTGCAGAAATAAACAATATTTTATTAAAATCTTTTGAGTGTCATGTGGTGTAAAAATATGTATAAGCAAAAGTATACTTGACAACATCAACAACAGCTCTAAATCATGCGCTTGTTTACAGCTATAAAATCCCATCTGAAACTGATCATTAAAAGTGACTGCATCATAAACCAACGTTTGGATTTTGGCATTTCATCTCCAGAGATTGTTCAAATTCTGCCTAGTGATAAAGATTGGGTTTACCGGCCTGCTACTACATGTCTTATTGCAAACCCATCTTGCCCCGATTCTAGATTTGGCTATAAATGAAGAAGACATTGATCAAGAGGTAGAACAGTGTAATAAGCATATTTAATCCATAAAAATTAAATATGGAGACAGAGTTATATTACCAATCAAGATCTTTCATCGCGCGGTCCAGAAGTCTGTCTGAATTAATTTTGGAAGAGCATCCTTTTTACTACAGTGTCTGCCCTCCTCTAAGTTAGGGAGGGCGGGGTAATCTGGTTCGAACAAAGAAACCCTCCCTCGGGGGCCATAAAACTCTATGTTTATCTTACGCTGTAGCAGGGGGAGACAGCCACCACTCTGCTTTCCTCAGTAACCCCAACTAAGATATATTTTTTAATTCTTAACACTAGTTAAGATAATCAGCTGGATTTTATAAATGAAATGATGTGACCTTCAGATTGCATTATTCAGTTTATATTACAGCCGCCAAAAACAAGCTTTATTTTCTTCTTCTCTGAAAAACTACTTGCCTTCCTGTAGGATTTATTCTGTTTTTACTCTTTTTATCACAACTAAATGTTTCAAATCATTAAACATAAATCCACATGAGACTGAGATAACCTGAGTAAGATAAGAATGTACTTTTCAAATTGCTGTCTAACTGCGCCCCTTCCTAAATTGCTAGCTAACGTAACTAACTTTTTTTGTCCAGTTTGGCTAGCCACAGGCTGGGCCTGATTTCTGACACACTGGTAGAATCAAAAGATCCATTTAGAACCTCTCTGGCTGCATGAAGTACGCTAAGAAATCTCACAAAGCAACACACATCAAATCCCAATTTAAAGAAATTAAAGAAACTAAGACAGTGATAAATTCCAGGCTAATAAATCCATTTTTAAGGCTTTCAGACTCCAGAGAACCTCAGTGAGAACCCCTAACCACAACTAGAGAAAACCTAGAACAGCGGTGAACCTTATTAGGAGTGGTCGTCGGTCCAATATTACACCAAGAGCTCATCCACAACACAAAGAACCCAAAGAACCCAGAACAGCATCTAGAGCTACAGGGCTCGCTTGCCGGAGTTAAGATCAGGTCAAAATGAAAGACACTTCATCTGGGAGATCCCAAGGCCTCGCCCCGCCAGATGAGATTTACTGCATAGCAGACAAACACCTACTACGGCGTCTCCGACTCATGTGCGAGGAATTCAGAAGCTGGTTTGATGTAAGCAGTGGTGATTCTTGATATGTCCCACATGGACAGTTACCTATTGGATGTCACTGGGAAAGAAGGAACACAAGCACCAGATAAAAAAGATGGCATATCTGCCCTCTGTGCTTAAACAAAATCGCTTTCACTTTAAATGCACATGCGGTCAGTGGAGAGTTTACTCTGAGAATGGAAAGACTTTTTTATATGCTCTGTTTGGCACTGCTCTGCATTTTCTCCACCCCACCATTTAGATGATTTCCTGCATATTGATTGGTCGGTGGAGGCCGAAAGAGCAGCTCATACAGGCCAGCATTCATTTATATACTACTGCTGGCTCTAAGGGTAAATTTCCTCAAGTTAAATCACGATTCACAGAGAACTAGCAAAATAGAATGGATGAAAACCAAGAGTTTTTCATTTCAGAGTGAACTAGTCTACATGTTATATGAGTTTAAATGATTAACAGCTTGCTTAACAGACACCAGTACCCTCTTCCAGTCTCACAGTGACCTGTGGCAGACAGAATTACTTTCACTTAAGGTAAGAGGAACAGATGAAGGGAACAACTTAAGCAGAAATGCAAGCTGGTTCTGTCCCAGGAAAGCCGTCCATTATAGTTCTATTGTGGCGGATCTGGTGCTGAAAGCTGACAGATCAAGCCGGATTCTTCTCCTAATCTAAAGTTAGAGACCAGGAGTTGACTTAAGTTAGAAAACTCCTTCCTTCAGGTTTCAGAGCGACTGACAAACACTTGATAAATGTTAGACTTTAAACTAGTGAATAATTAGTGTTTAAGTGTTTGCTCTCCATGTTAAAATTACTTCTTTAATTTGTAGCTGTAAAGTAGAGTTACAGCTACAAATTACAGTATGCTGCTTGTCAAGACTTTGATGCAATCTACTGGGTTCCCTTATATAGGAAATTTTTTGACCAATCTGTATAATCTGATTGAATTAGATTTTGTAAAGTGCCTCATGAATTGGCGCTATATAAATAAATTTGAATCGAATAGAATTAGCTTTTTTTGTGCAACGCATATTTGTGTATTTGTTTTTCTTTCAGACTGATCACAAGTGAGTAACTTAATATTAAAATGAATTGCCGATTTTATTAATTATAAGATAGTTTTTCTTCTGTCTTTGACCTGTCTGTATTAGTGTTGATAATAAATATATTCTAATCCTAAAAAACTGTAAAGACATCTTCAATTTCAGCTTTAAATATGTAAAACATATTGTTCTGGAAAGTCAGGATTCAGACTGATTCTGATAAACCTGTCTATGAATAATAATACAGCGTAATAACCTAATGTAATATAAGTAATCGTCATTAAACTGAGTGAGATTATGTGAACTTCAGAGAGAAATCAAATCCCACACAGGCTCGATAAAAACTTTTTTACTGTCACAAAAATTGTATAAAAAGAAAAAAAATCTGCTAAAAAATAAAAAGAAATCACAACAGATATTTATTTACTTTGATAAATATTACTTTTTGAAATCAGATTGTGACTGTTAAAGGCAAACAGTTACAAAATTTAAGACACAAGAGAAAATTGTTTCCTTCAATTTTTGTAGAACAAGAATCAAACCGCTGCATGTTTTTTTTCTGATTAGAGCTGCATGTTAAATAAAATATCTGCTAAAACTACGATCAGAACTCTAAAAATCCTTAAAAAAATAACAATATAAAAGCACATTCTATGATTAACCACATCAACAACTACATGAAAAAAATTTGCAATCATCAGTTATAAAAAAAAAAAGCAAAACTACCTCTGAGGACCAAAAGAAAAGGTTTGTTTGTGTTACAAAAACACAAACAACTGCAGCCCAAATAACAGGAATGTCATGAAGATTAAATGTCTTCTGAACTGAGCAACAACAAGGAAGCTGTATAAGTTTTCCATCCTCAGGAAGGACTGAAACGGACTGAAACATGCTGCAAAGACATTTCCTCTGAGCTCAACTCTTGGTTTTATGAGTCAGGTTAGATAAAATTTTGCCTCGAAGGTGTTTGGGTCTGTCAAAATACTGTTGCTTTTACCCAATAAGGACAAAACGTGTTGGACCGTGAACTTAGATTATGGTTGCAAGAACGTTTGCTCTGTTTTACTGTAGTGAGGATTTTTGATAAAGACACCATAGGAGACACTGTAGGTTATAAATTATCAACACATCAGGATGATTTCAAACTGAGAAAGCTTTTTCCTATATTATCCAACTTGTCCTCATTAAACCCATCCTATTAATGATTTTAAATTGTATTGGGAATATACGTGCTGCTAAAATGTACATTGCTGAATTAGACACAGTATACTTCCAAATTATTGCCACCCCTGATAAAAATCTCTACTAAGGCAAGGATTTCCAAAGTGTGACCGGGGAACAATTTTGCATGCTTAGTTTGACGTTGAGCAGAAATTATAATATGTTTGCTGTAATTTAAGTGTAGTTTTTATGGCCCATGAGTATATTTGACTTGGCGGTTCTGGACAATGTGACTAAAAGCTGGGACACTGCTGTACTAAAGTCTTCAAGTACATTATTCTTATGTAGACTTGGTAAATCAAAGGCACCCACTGAAGGGTGCCTGTGTCGCATCATATTTCTTCCCTACCAAAACATTTATATTATTTTAGGGGTTTATACATCTCTAGCATGGGGTGCCAGCAGTCATGACTGGTGTTGTCCAACAAACCAAAGGAGGAAGCAGCTTTAACAAGCTTAAACTGCATAATTGTCCACGTTTTACTGAAAAAAGATGGAAAACATCAGAATTTATTCATTTATTTTATTTTTTGCATGACGGCCATTATTTATTTCAATATTTATTATATATATAACTTTTCTTAAACCTTTTGTCATGAATGTTGAATAGAAAATTACAGTCAAATAAACTGTTTTTTTATAGAAAAAATATAATGATTTTGCCTCAAGGGCTTTAAAAAGAATATTTGGAAACTGTCTGAATTGTACTCAGTAAATGAAAAAAAAAGCACGCTTTGTTTTTTTTCCCTCATGCTTTGCAACCCACATTTTCATAGTTTTAATACATAAATATGTATATTTTTTAGAAATTGCTCGCATTAATTGCAAATGTATTTCCAAAAGCTATATTTAGTAGCGTATGGTTGATTGAACATCATCACATGAAACTTTACTTTCACTTCTGTCCTGGCAGCACAGACTAAGTTACTCCGTTATCACTTTTTTCACCTGGAGACAACATGAGCAGCGATCCCTCTAGCACCCTTTTTACACAGCACCCGCTTATATCGCAATAACTACTGTACAGCAAGTGAGTACCAACATGTCTAACTAATGTTTTTATAAACTCCTGGTCCACAGTGCAAAACTACTCAGAGGATAATAACATTTATTTCTAGATGAGGCTGACACTCTCCTGTTCAACATTCAAGCACTCATTTTTTATTACGTAATGTTTTATTTCTGATGCTCTAAAAATGTTATTCAGCAGTTTTACAAAACAAATCCAATCTGAGCTGTTGACAAATTCAGCCTAAAAAAGATCAGGACATACTTGGAGTTTGCATCATAGTTTGAATTTGATGTCAAAAATGCTGATTCAAAATTCCAGGTCGGTGTGTAGTCTCTGCCTTAAGTGGATGAGTTCAAGTATCTTGGTTCCTTGCTCATGAGTGACGGCAGGATGGAGCGAGATGTGTAGATCTACTGGAGCCTCATGCGTAGTAATGCGGACTGTGTTCTGATTTGTAGCTGAACCAAAAAGCAAAGCTCTCATATACCTGATCTGTCTCTCTGTGGTCATCAGATACAGAGCCAGCCATTCTCCAACGAATGAGATCCTACACTGCAAAAAAGGAACTAAAAGTAAGTCACATCTTCAAATTAGTGTATTTTTCCTTGATTTGAGCAGGTAAATAAGACTATTTGCCAATGGAATGAGTATTTTTACCACTAAAATAAGATTATTAGCTATACTGCACTTGAAATTAGATGATGGAGATGAATTCTTATTATTTTAAGTGCAAAGAACTCATTACATTGGCAAATAGTCTTATTTACCTGCTCAAATCAAGGAAAAATACACTAATTTCAAGAAATTCTTTACTTACTTTTAGTTCCCTTTTTGCAGTGTAGATAGAAGGGACTGATTTTGCTCTGTACGCTGTCTGTACTCAGACTTAGAGATTGGATTAGGAGCTCCGTCATCTGGGGGGAGCTCAGAGCAGAGATCCTACTCCTTCACAGTATAAGGAGTTAGCTGTAGTTTGGGAATCTGGGCACCTGGGTGCCTCCCTTTGGAGGTTCTCAGGACACATCTTCCTGGGAAGAGACCACGAGCTTCCCTGGCAACACCTTGGGATCCCCAAAAACGCGATGGAAAGTGCTGTTGGTGACAAAGATGTCTCTGTTTCCCTTCTGGACCTGCCAGTTTCATAACAAAGTTCATAACATAGCCATCATAGCTATTAACCAAGTGGATCACTTGGTTGAATTTCACCAGTTTTTGTGTGACTTTTCTAATTTTCCTGATCACTTCAAGGCACACCCACATCATCCTCTGTTGAACGGTTAAGCTCCTGTGAGCTGAGCTCTTCCTCAAACACGACCTGAGACCAAACCCAAAGTCCTGGTAATGTCCCACCTCCTCAAACCCAACGTTCACCCAGAGGAGCTCAGATAAATTGGCCATTTTGGCTCTTTATCTGATTAAAGCCAGCTCTGTTCTGCTGGAAGTGCATGATCCAGGATTCACATACACCTCTGCTACAGTTTTAGCCTTAGTCGGTTGCACTCTTTTGTCTCTTCCCTCTCCGTTTGGTTAATTTTGCCTGGCCGTCGCAGGCCGGACCTTGGCGGGCTCAGAATTGGTGTTGTCGGTTTGAGCTTTGGCGGTCTCTGGGCGGGCTTTGGGCTCTTTCTTTGGCGGCGGAAGGTTGATCGGTTCCCAGAGGAAGTACTCGTGCAGAAGTGTGTTGACAACCTCGGGACACTCCAGCATCACCATGTGACTGCCGTCCTCCAAGACCTTCAGGAACGCCATTAACAGAATCTGGCAAAAAAGTCAAAAAGTGAGAGTTACAGTCGATGCTCTTCATGAAACGTGACAACGTTGAATGTTGTGGCTCCATATTGGCCACAGCTCAAAGATCTGAACTCCTACACCTGTTTCAGGTATATTTTTGTTTTATGTGTTCACATGGAAATGAAGCAAAATTACTGGCTAAGTTGATTAAGTGCATTCTTTTTATAAAAGGCTAAATAACACGTAGGAAATGAGTAACTGTCCTTTTAAAAGTGTTAGGTCCTTATTAACTCTTGAGAAATATTCACAAACTTACAAAAAACACTTCTTAAGTCTAGAGCCCAGAGGGATAGATCCAAATTGAAGGTAATTTGGCACACATGCATACCAGTGACGGGTATGTAAAGGATTCAGTTTGCAAGGAGCTAAAATGTGTAGAACGGGTACAAAGCTTTGTAGAACTATCTGATCTGTGGTTGTAACCACAATCTTCAATGCAGTTTACTGGGATTTTATGTGATAGACCAACAGAAAGTAGCACATCTTTCTGAAGTGGTTATTTAACCACACAGAAACCTGAAAAGTGGGCTGTGCATTTGTAGTAAGTGCTTTACACAAACTCCTTTTGCTATAACTATAAGTGTTTTTTCTTACAGTGACCGACAGGTGCAGACGCGCGACAAATCTACCAGTACATTTGTACTGCAAGTACCAAAAACAACATCAAGTTAAAACAAAGCTGCACACTTGCTCTGAAAAAATGGACCACTAGAGGGAGACAACCACCAAGTGAGGTGGGACCAGATCCAAAGAAGACATTAACGTGATGGGAAGAAAGAAAAGATACCTTTTCGTTCATGTGGCTATAATTTTTTACAATATTATAGAACCTCAGCATATTTCTGTAGGTAATATTAGCCTGTTTGTCTTTGCTGACGGTCTGGTCCCATATGACATAGTTCCTATGCTCCTAATATCCTGTAAAGACCTTCACAGAATGGAAATTATCAAGACTCCATTTCCTAATCATCCGACTTCTGATTGCTATTGCATGCACTGGATTTTATTTAGAGGTTTTGGGGTAAAGAGGACTGAATACCAATTCAACCATACTGTCAGATTTCTAATTGTAAAGTATGTTGAAAATCATAATTTCTTCTTCAAACAAAGGTCAGTACAGGTAGACACTG
The DNA here is from genome assembly GCA_037039145.1 of Fundulus diaphanus. Classification (NCBI taxonomy): domain Eukaryota; kingdom Metazoa; phylum Chordata; class Actinopteri; order Cyprinodontiformes; family Fundulidae; genus Fundulus; species Fundulus diaphanus. The sequence continues at coordinate 12,746,486 of CM073128.1, read as the reverse complement.
AAAGTCACCAAACTCAGAGGATGCCCTTAAATGCATTAAACCACATTTCCAGAAACTGAAAGATTATATTACGAACACATGAGGATAAGGTAATATGGGTGCATTCGCACTGCAATTTGAGACGACAGATGTTCGATGCTGGTCAGTAAAGGTCTCCTCATCCTGTCTCGGCCACATCAAAGGCAACTGCCTAACATGACAGACTGGCCTCATGCCCATACCAGGATGGGACTTCTGTCAAACCGATTATTGTGATGCTGATTTATGTGCCTGCAGGGCGTCCTCTGTGTCGCGTCTCCTCCCCTCACTGTTTTGACCTGGGATGTGCTACAGAAACTGCCTGCAACACGCCGCCTCATCATGATGCAGCCTCCTGCGCTCTTGTCCGCTCCGCAGTGCATCTAGATTCTTGCCAGGCGCTTAAGTTGGAGCTCAACTGTTTTCAGAAAGGGTATTTGGATTACAGGTTGCAAAGATACAGCATGCTGCAGCTATAACATGCTGAAATATTCAGCTGGGTGTTTACAGTAACCACCATTTAGGTTCTAATTATCCTTGTAAACCTATTTGATATTTGACCATCATAAGTTTGTAAAATGTGGTTGCTGCAGTAGTAATGTTCTTTAGATTATTGTGTCTTTATAGGGGCAGTTTTATCTACTCTATAAATGATATAAGAGTAACAGATGTACTTCCAGAAATTATACAGTCCTTCTCCAAATACAACTAATTTATATGGAGTTACCCGACCTTCCTTTGGGGCCATCACGTCACTGTTTTTAAGCCCTAATTTCTGTAATTTTGTGCTTGTTTTTGACCCTAACTAAAACCTCAACTTTAACAAGATCCGTTTCCCTGTTTGGAGTCTCAGAGCGTCGGTCGGTCCATACCTCAGCCATGCGCTGGTCCTCCTCTACAGGGACAAACTTGTCGTGCATGCCGTGAACCAGCAGGACGGGCACCGTGAGCTCGGCGTGATAGACCTCGTCCCCCTCAGGCCAGTACTGACCGCTCATCATGGCACGCAACACGAATGACGACACATTGAAGGCATTGTACTCTTTCAGCAACTGCTTCTCTCTGGCCCCCTGCCGAGCAAAGCCAGCCCTGCAGAGGCAGAAGCAGAGATGTATCTAATTTACAAACGTAGAGATGAGAACAGATGCTTCCATACGCTGTATATCAAGACACGTGGCTTTGTTTACACTGCTTACTGTCTGGTATTCAGTCAGAATAACCATTTCCTGACTTTTGTCAGTCAGCATCACTACATTATTTCTATTCAGAAACAGATTCCTTTTTATTACTTTCTTCAAGTACATACACTTCTTTAATAGTTGGTAGAGTGTCCGTTTAAACCATATGACCCGGGACAGAGAGGTTTTGAGTCTCCGTCTACAAGCTTCTCACATTAGTTTTCTGAAATGTTGTCCTCCTGACAGAACTGATCTAGACGGGTCAGTTTTTTGGGCCGTCCTGCATCCACACGTCTACTGAGCTCTGCCTAAACATTTTCTATAGCACTGAGGTCAGGGCTTTGGGATTATCACTGTAAAATATTGACTTTGTTGTGCTTAAGCCACATTATAACTAATTTGGTGGTATGTTTGGACTCAATCTCCGTGTGGAAGACCCGTTTGTAATTAAGCTTTAACCTGAGATGTCATTTCAGTTTTCCTGTAATGTTCTTTCCTCGTTGCATAATTGAATTTGTGCACCAGTGCCGTTTATAGCAAATCACCCCCATAACATGATGCTGCCACGGGATGGTGTTCTCAGGCTTGCCAACTTCCCCTTTATTCCAAAATTTATCATGAAGAAACACTTTAATTTTAGCTTCATCGGACCACAGTGTATGTTTCTAGATATTACAGGGGATGTATCATGCAAAATATATTTTATTAGCCCTTAAATACATTTTGTTGTGTCCTATGAGTCTCTAGGACTGCAGGAAATGTGGATGTAGTCTCTCCAGGTGCTGCGTAGATATCTTTATATTCTTTTTGGCCATATTTTTCAAGCCTTTCAGTTTTCTCTGTTTTGAATTATGTTTTTTGAACAATTATGTCACAGTATTTGCTGCGGAAGTGCTGAGCAAGGTCAGAGACTTATAGTTTACCAGTCTCTCAAATCTGCCATTTTTATTTCTTAGAGTAATTTTGTCGTCCAAGCTGAAGGACGCCGACACTACAAGTGGATAAGTCATTGGTTGTTCATTATACCATCCCCCTGCATACTACAAAAATGGCCGAATGGGGTGAAGTGGTGTGAAGTGCCTCTTTTTTGGGGTTGATTCACAGATTACACATCAAAAGATTTGATTTTCCTGAACAAAGTATCACCCAACCCCTGTTGTGTCTCCTCTGTCTGTGATTTTATGCCCACTGCCCTTAACGCAGTGGCTGGAAAACCCTGTAATGGAGCATGCCGACTAGTGTTATGAAACAGAGAAGGAAAGCAGTTCAGTAATGGCCTGCAAGGTTAGCAATTTGGATATCTCTGGAGGCATTAGTTCAAGAGTTGGCCTGGACTCCATATGTTCTGTGCCCTTAGAGCCACATTGTTCTATGAACTGTAACAGCCATTACCCTTTAGCTAAGATCAGATTCAAGCCAACGACTTAAAACGACTAAAAGCAATGCTGATGACAAAATAAATCTTGTATTTGTAAATTTTTCTTAAAATCACTCTAAGTTGCACATTACTTATTTTTTTCAGTATGCTACTTTTAATAATTATTAACTGTATAGTATTTCTTATGCTGTAAATTTCCCCTTACTGTACAGTCTCTTCATTTTCACCCTTGTGTCAACCTGCAAGCTTCCTTTTCCCTGTTACTTTGCTGCAGGTACGCCTGAATTTCCCCACTGAGGGACAATAAAGGATTTATCTAAATCATTCGTTCTGATCCAGAGATCCCTAATCTGACTTAAAAGATGTCTTACTTGAGAAAGCTCCAGGCTAACAGTGGGGAAAGGCAGTGAAGCACACAGGTGGGCAGGTTGAAGATGCTGCACAGGCTGGGCTCCAGGGCTGTGGGACCACCACCATTGATCATCACCATCTTGTGAATCTGGTCTGGAAACTCGTGAGCCAGGAACGTACAGAAAGACACGCTGGGGAATGGGAGCAGAACGTGGGTAATAAATAAACATCCTGTGATAAAATGCTTAAATAGAACAAACGTGATGTGTTTTTTTTTTTCTTGCACAAAAAATGTTGAACCAAACTGAGATGCAGACCAAAAAGAAAAAAAAACATTAGTGTTTGTTTTTGTTAGATAAAATATGTCTGTCCAGGAATAATTAGCAGGTATCTTTTAATGGATTTTTCATAAAGAATTAGGGCTGGACGATATAGAACAAAAGCGTATCGATAAAATAGAAATCATATTGATCGACATCGATACTTATCAACAAATTCAAAACATATATTTTAAGTGCAGCCCTGGCCATTTTATGCTGTTGCTTAGCAACCTATTTTTTGATAAAGACACACAAACACTGAATTCAAACGCAATCCTTTATTCAACCAACTTTTTATTAAAACCAAGTTCTTAAAAAAGAAAAAAGAACGCGTTCTCTCTGAACTCTTTGAAGGGGGCGGAGCTTGGTGATGGAGCGTTCCTGGGTCTGTGTTGTGATTGGTTGGGAGGATGTAATGAGTGTAATATTAACCTACATGACTAGAATGCATAAGGAAGGAAAAATGTTATTCTATTTAACTTTTTATTTACCCTTTTTTTCTATCATCGATATACGTCTATCGATCGATATATATTGTTATTGAATTATCGTCCAGCCCTACGAAGAATATCCTGAAACTACATGAATGAACCTTCTTGCTCTCCTGCAGTAAGTGCCTTTTTTATAGTGTCCTGTCTGGCAATGTAGCAAAAATAATTGTTGTCTTAATGCCAAAAAGAGCCCAACAGATTTTACTTTCACAAGCGAAGCCTTACCGCATTCGCCATAGTGCTCCGCTTGATTTATACATGCAAGAAGCTTTATTATAATTTATGCAGGGAATATTTCATGTTATATGGACACTGAACCAACAAGGTGGAACAGAAAAAAAGGAGAAAAGGTGAAAGAGGAGAGAAAAGGGAGAGAACGATACTGCAGTAAGTGTTTCAACATGAAGCCTACCCGTATGAATGTCCTATGAGGATATTCCTCTTCTTTGCGTATCTCTTGAAGATTAGTCTCACATCCTCAGCTAGGGCGTAGAAGGTGTACGCTGCAGCTATGTGTGGAGACGAGCTTGCTCCGTGGCCTGCCAGATCCGGGGCAATCACCTCGTACCCGAGTCGGGAAAAGAAGTCCAGCTGGCTCCCCCAGATGTCTAGTGACCCCCCCACCCCGTGGATGAAGAAGAGCGCCACGTCTGGATGTGCTCCTTTACAGGCTGCTATCCTCCTCTCACAGTCGATCACCACCGTGCGCTTCGGCTTCCTCCTTCGTTTCCGCGGTTGCTGGGACTGCTCGGCCTGTCCTGCAGCGGGCGCCTCTCCCGCTGACCCGGTTTCCGACGCCCCGTTGTTTCCAGCTGTCAGAGACTCTGACCGGGCCTCCGGGATGCTGACAGGGGGCGAAGAGTTGCGGCAGTCTGTCAGTTCAACCTCCACGGTGCTGTTGGGTTCAGTCTCTCCGTTCTGGCAGGTTTTCAGCTCCGCGCTCGCCCTCTCGCCCAGGTTCTCAATGAACAGCTGTCCGTTGCGGTAGACTGTGATCTTTCTTTTGCAGCTCACGATCCCACCCAGCGAGGGCTCCTCCACCACCGGTCTGTCAGGGATGATGTGTCGAACCCGCAGGACACGGCCTGGTTTCACCTCCACAAACTCGTAGCCATCGGCGGGTTCAGAGGTTTCCACGGGAGCCACGGTGTTGGCCGGCTTGGAGGTGAGGCAGCAGAGGAGGCCTTCAATAAAGCTGGTCAGCATGGCTGCCAGTCTGTAACACATTCATAGAGAAACAGTAATGTTCAGACAGAAAGAACACCAACAGGCTTCAAACTAACAAACAGGGTTTAGAAGTTTACGTGCTCTCAATACATCCGCCACTATTATTCATTTGGGGCTTTTATTGATGCCTTTCAATTATTCTTTTTCAGGGTTGTTTTACTGCACAACACTTAACTTCAAGAGTTTTAACAGAACAAAAATCAGGTGAATAAGTTTGAATTGTTAACTTCTTCTATTTCACACACAATAACAGGCTCTAACTAACATTTGGGTAAAAGAAAATCCTGCAGCACCTTACAGAGAAGCCACAGCCTCTCTGTAGCCACCATCAAGCTTCTGGCAGAAATTTTACTGGATGTTTGGCCATTAATTAGTTAATTGGTTAATTTAAATAGATTTTCAATTGGGTTGAGTCTTCAGAAGTTTAATGTTAGCCTGCTTTAACCCCTCCAAAACCAGCATTTCAACCATAGAATGTGTGTGTTGAGTGCATGTGTGTGCACTATTGTCGTGTGCGGTTATGAGCGTTTGCATGAGGGGGCATTAGGGTGGGAACGTGTGAATGTGGCTTTGTTTAGATCAAGTTTAGATCAAAACTGGTTTGGAAATGGATAAGACAGTACATATAGCACATAGGAGCCTTAACCCTGTGGCACATTTAGTCTGATGGTTTAGACCAAGCACATTCATTTGTTAGAATGGTCCAGTCAATGTCCATATCTAAAACTAATTGGGAATCTGTGGTATAACTTAAAACTAGCTGTTTACTAATGCTCTCCATCTGATCTGACAGAGGTTGAGTTGTTTATTAAAGGATGAATGGGCAAAAAGAGGTTTTTAAAGCTGGCAGAGACATGCACCGTTAGATTTGCAGCTGTAGCTGTACGCATTGACTCAGAATGGCTGAATATTGGTGGATCACACAGTTTCTTTTCAAAACGATGTTCAAAACCACGGTTTGTTTTCCTTCTTCTTAACCCTTATGCACCACTTTGTGTTTGTCTAATCGCTTAAACCCCTAATAAAACACATTACAGGTTGTGGTTGTAAGGAGAAACAATGCAAAAATATGTTCTTTATCAAGAGATCAAAAGAAGAGTACTTAATATATAATTATAATGTCCTGTGTGAACATCAGCACTAAAATTGTATTGGGAGATATCTCAACAAAATTGGAATTTCAACATTCTTCTTCTTCAAAAGCTCTTTACATGAAATATTTAGCTCTGCTTTTCAATCAGGCATCTCGCTACTACTGAAGCCCTCAGTGATTTCCTGAGCATCATTTCTTACGGCAGCATTTGGGGATATAAATAGCTGCAGACAGTTATAGCTCCCTGAGTTAAAGCTGTCCGCCATGTGATCCCTCTGCAGCGCCACAGTCAGCCAAAGGGCCAGACAAACCCACGAGGAAACAAACCAGCTATCAGCTAATTTTTAATGAAATTAAAGGACATCACAAGATAATTTGAGTACTACTTTGACTCAATTTTAAAGTTTATACAAACAGTATTAACACAATCAAATGGTAAATGCATAGACATTGTGATGTCTCTGGGTACAGTGTTGGTAATCCAACTAACAACAAAGGAAACAAACAAACGGCGGTCCAAATGAGTTTTAAAAGCTTCTGTTTAAAGTTATTTAAAATACATACTAGTTTGTTACTAGTTTGTTGATTAATATTCCAGAAAACTTGCACCCGGTGCAGTTCAGCTCTTTTGTAAAACACAGAGAGCCACAGGTTTGGTTTCAGCTGTTTATCAGCCGTAGAATGAGCAGAGCAGCCAGACATGGTCTGCAAGTCTCTCTGCTGGTGGCATTATCTTACCTTCCTGTTGCTCCCCTCCCCTGCTGGAGGGGATTAAACTCTAAGTACAAACAACATGTCTGTCCATCTCGTCTTGATGAAAAACAGTCACACCTGCTGGTTCAGTACCTGCATTTTTTCTCTAAATTTGCAACCCATGAGTTGCTGCTGCTGCTGCTTTTGTTTGGGGATTAGGGGCACAAAGCGATGCAGCCCCGCTGCTTTGCTGGCTGATTTCATCTGCTTTCTGCCTACAGTCGCAGGTCCACAGTCTGAACAGGTTTATTGTGCCGTGTGGTGTGTCTGTTTTAGTATCAATAAGAGGAGAACAAGACCCAGATTTATCAGACACGTAGTATGAGGTGTATCCTACTTTCTGTTTGTGATCTTTGGGTTTTACAAACGGTAATTATTTTTACTGACAGATGAAACAGTGATGTAGCTCACAAAGTCCCATAGTCCTTCATTGCAGCTCCTTTAAATAGCTGATCCTGTTGACTCTGTGTTTCCACATGGGCCAGAATCTTGAAGTTAAAAGACATTTTTTATTATATTATTATGTGAATTCTTTCATTTTTACTTGCAAAAACATGAAACGAACTAAACAGATAATATTTTCATGATAAAAACAATGTGGTCTAATTTTGTAAGAACCAAAGCATTAAAAGTTTAGCAAATCTGACCAACTTTTATTTTCTCTGTCCTCGGTCTAGGATTGTTTACCCAGGACAGGATATGGGTAGCTTCGTCTTTGAAAACAGTAGCTGGATGTTTAATCAAAATGAAAGCAAAGAAGTGGTTGATTAAAGACTAACACTTCTCTTTCTTCATTTAAGAACATTTTAATTTGTCAGTCAATTTCTTGCCCTAGAAAAGTGTTCATTAACAACTACCACCTGTGCTGGCAGGCCAAGTTTACCCCATTCTTTAATTGGGCCCCGGCCCACACAAAATACATAACGAAGGCCCCAAATGGCTGGAGCATCACCCTTTGGACACTCCTGCCTGTCACGATTTGGGTTTTGTCTTGGTTTATGTTATCAGATTTATTAGTTAAGTTTCTGATTTTGGGGTCTTGTTTGGTTTTGATTTAGACATGTTTTTCTGTTTAGGTTCTGTGTTAGTTTTGGTTTATGGAATAGGTTAGATTTTATTGTAGTTTGATTTTATTTATGTTTCCAGTTCAGTTATGTCTCTTCCCAGCAATCTGTTTATCTGTCACTCCCCCAAACACCAGTTACCAGCCTATCACATCTGCTCATCTGTCAACCTCCAGTCACTAGCCAATCAGTTCAGTTTCCACCTGTCACTTGTAATTAGTCTTCACTCCCGTTCACCTGCTCACTCCACTATATAGTTCTGCCTCGGTCTTCAGTTATCTGCCAGATCATTTAACGAGCCACGGTGAGTTTAGTTCCAGCGTTCTTTTCTTGATTGACCTGTTGACGATAACCCGAGAGCCTTTTTTGATTCTGAGCCAGCCTGTTCCCTGATCTGTTTTTCCTGCCCTGTCTGACTGATTTACCGGTTTACCGACTAGTTTCTGTCCTATGGTTATCCGAGCTTGCTTTGCCCTGTCTGTACCTCTGCCTATTTTGGACTGCTTTTTGTGTACCGGATTTTGGACTGCCCTTTTGACTATTGAGCTCGCCTGTTCCTGTTTTCATTATTAAAATCCTGTTTTTTGCCTTAACCTCACTTGTTGGGTTTGAATACTGGGTTTGCCTGATTCACGATCATAACAGAATGATCTGGCCCACTAAAACCTATCGCCCAACAAGTTTTTAGAGGTTTTTTTTTTTTTCCCCTCCACACGCTATGGCTTGGGAGGGTTCCAGATTGGCGTTCTGTCCCCCTGGTATCGGTCCCAGACGCCATCTCTCCAGCAGCCGCAGCAGCAGTAACCCGCTGCCTGCTCCGAGTTTACGATTGGGAGGGCTCTTTGTCACAAATTCAGATTCAACTCAGAATAGAAGGGATCACTCACCCAGCGACACCGCTGTCGGCTCTGCCCATGGGTTTTATCCAGAACCAACTTTGTTTATGGAGGTCGAAGCGGAGGTGGTGCGGGATCTTCGCCCGGATTTTTTTTTCTCTCTCCCTCCAGAGGAGGAGATGCAGGGAACGCTGTGGGCTCCACCGATCCCGGCTCTACCGACAGGATCAAACCTCCAGCAAGTCCTGCCGTCCCGCCGTCGGAGGAGGGGACGGAAACCTGTGGGTCGCTCCTTCACCCGTTCTGTTCGGCCGACAGGCGAGTCAGTACCGCGCCCGTCCGTTGCCACTTCCTGCCCAGTGGATCGGAGTCCGGTGCTTCCCAGAGCTGAGCAGCCCACAGCGCCTCCTGTTGGCGCCCGTGATGCTGAGGATCTGGCTCTGGAGGACCAGTTAAGAGCTTTTGCCCCTATTATTAAAGACCTTAGGGAGGCTCTTTTCTGCCAGTATTCAGAGGAGCTGGAGGCAAAATTAAAGGAGGTCGAGGGGCACTATAGAGCGGCTCTCCAAGGTTTCTATAGTGGACTCAATCCTGTCCCCAAGGGTCCAGCCGACGCCCCGGCACCTGCACCTGTCCCAGAGGACCCGCCTCCTACCTCAGCTCCAGTGCCGGCCTCCGGCAGCTATAAGGCAGCACTGTCTGCGCAGCCGGCCCAAGACGCTGCAACCCCGGAGGGTCCGCAGCCGGCCCAAGACGCTGCAACCCCGGAGGCTCCACAGCCGGCCCAAGACGCTGCAACCCCGGAGGCTCCGCAGCCGGCCCGAGACGCTGCAACCCCGGAGGCTCCGCAGCCGGCCCGAGACGCTGCAACCCCGGAGGGTCCGCAGCCGGCCCGAGACGCTGCAACCCAGGGGGGTCCGCCGCCGGCCCGCGACGTGGGAACCCAGGAGGGTCCGCCGCCGGTCTGCGACGTGGGAACCCAGGAGGGTCCGCCGCCAGTCTGCGACGTGGGAACCCAGGAGGGTCCGCCGCCAGTCTGCGACGTGGGAACCCAGGAGGGTCCGCCGCCAGTCTGCAACGTGGGAACCCAGGAGGGTCCGCCGCCAGTCTGCGACGTGGGAACCCAGGAGGGTCCGCCGCCAGTATGCGACGTGGGAACCCAGGAGGGTCTACCACAGGCCCACGATGAGGGGGTTCAGACGAGCCCTCTTTCAGGCCGCAACTCGGGGGCTCATCGGGACACTGGGCGCCGTGGCCCTCGCCCAGACGACAAGCGGCGCCGTGGCCCTCGCCCAGACGACAAGCGGCGCCGTGGCCCTCGCCCAGACGACAAGCGGCGTCGTGGCCCTCGCCCGAACGACAAGCTCCGTCGGGGGCCTCGCCGAGAAGACAAGCACCCAGAGCCCCATGGAGACTTAGAGGCCCCTGGACCTCTTCGGAAGCTCTTACCCCCTCATTTTTGGCTTGACAGCCAATTTCCCAAGTGGCTGACCAAACTGTCTTTGTCGGAGGTTCTGGAAGGGTTATTGATGAGGTTCTGGGTGTTAAAGGGTCTGGGAGCATCTGAAGTCTGTAGCCCGGGGTCTCCTGAACCTGTAGCCTGTAGCCAGGCCCCGTCTGAACCTGTAGCCTGTAGCCAGGTCCCGTCTGAACCTGTAGCCTGTAGCCAGGCCCCGTCTGAACCTGTAGCCTGTAGCCAGGCCCCGTCTGAACCTGTAGCCTGTAGCCAGGCCCCGTCTGAACCTGTAGCCTGTAGCCAGGCCCTGTCTGAACCTGTAGCCTGTAGCCAGGTCCCGTCTGAACCTGTAGCCTGTAGCCAGGCCCCGTCTGAACCTGTAGCCTGTAGCCAGGGGCCGTCTGAACCTGAAGCCAGTAGCCAGGGGCCGACTGAACCTGAACTCTGTAGCCAGGCTCCTCCTGAACTCTGTAGCCAGGCTCCTCCTGAACTCTGTAGCCAGGCTCCTCCTGAACTCTGTAGCCAGGCTCCTCCTGAACTCTGTAGCCAGACACCTCCTGAACTCTGTAGCCAGGCTCCTCCTGAACTCTGTAGCCAGGCTCCTCCTGAACTCTGTAGCCAAGCGCCTCCTGAACTCTGTAGCCAGGCGCCTCCTGAACTCTTTAACCAGGCCTCTCTTCTAGCTCTTAGTCCGGCGTTGTCTCCAGCCTTTAGTCCGGCGGCAGGTTCTGTTCTTTCTCTCTCCAGACGTCGGTTCCTGAGGGTCCGGTTCTACCGACGGTCCCCGAGGTTGCTGCTCGGCCGCCGGCCTATGAGAGACCTGCTCCGCCGCCGGTCTATGAGAGACCTGCTCCGCCACCGGCCGCCGGACATCGTTGCTAACCGGGGCCGTCCTTCAGGACACCCGCCGGATTACCTGTCTCACAGAGGTCGTCCGCCGGAGAACCTGACACGCCTAGGACGTCCGCCGGAGAACCTGACACGCCTAGGACGTCCGCCGGAGAACCTGACACGCCTAGGACGTCCGTCGGAGAACCTGACACGCCGAGGACGTCCGCCGGAGAACCTGACACGCCGAGGACGTCCGCCGGAGAACCTGACACGCCGAGGACGTCCGCCGGAGAACCTGACACGCCGAGGACGTCCGCCGGAGAACCTGGCACGCCGAGACCGTCCTTCGGGACGTCCGCCGGAGAACCTGACACGCCGAGACCGTCCTTCGGGACATCCGCCGGACAACCTGACACGCCGGGGCCGTCCTTCGGGACGTCCGCCGGACAACCTGACTCGTCGGGGCCGTCCTCCTGGACGACCGCCTGAGAACCTGACTCGTCGGGGCCGTCCTCCTGGACGACCGCCTGAGAACCTGACTCGTCGGGGCCGTCCTCCTGGACGACCGCCTGAGAACCTGACTCGTCGGGGCCGTCCTCCTGGACGACCGCCTGAGACCCTGACTCGTCGGGGCCGTCCTCCTGGACGCCCGCCTGAGAACTTGACTCGTCTTGTTTTGTTTGAGTTTTTATTTGGACATTTATTTGATTCTAGCCCTCCGTCCTGTACCTCCCTCCACCCACCCGAGCTAGTCTGTTTTGTTTCTGAGGCCGTCTGGAATCCGGCCTTGAGGAGGGGGTTCTGTCACGATTTGGGTTTTGTCTTGGTTTATGTTATCAGATTTATTAGTTAAGTTTCTGATTTTGGGGTCTTGTTTGGTTTTGATTTAGACATGTTTTTCTGTTTAGGTTCTGTGTTAGTTTTGGTTTATGGAATAGGTTAGATTTTATTGTAGTTTGATTTTATTTATGTTTCCAGTTCAGTTATGTCTCTTCCCAGCAATCTGTTTATCTGTCACTCCCCCAAACACCAGTTACCAGCCTATCACATCTGCTCATCTGTCAACCTCCAGTCACTAGCCAATCAGTTCAGTTTCCACCTGTCACTTGTAATTAGTCTTCACTCCCGTTCACCTGCTCACTCCACTATATAGTTCTGCCTCGGTCTTCAGTTATCTGCCAGATCATTTAACGAGCCACGGTGAGTTTAGTTCCAGCGTTCTTTTCTTGATTGACCTGTTGACGATAACCCGAGAGCCTTTTTTGATTCTGAGCCAGCCTGTTCCCTGATCTGTTTTTCCTGCCCTGTCTGACTGATTTACCGGTTTACCGACTAGTTTCTGTCCTATGGTTATCCGAGCTTGCTTTGCCCTGTCTGTACCTCTGCCTATTTTGGACTGCTTTTTGTGTACCGGATTTTGGACTGCCCTTTTGACTATTGAGCTCGCCTGTTCCTGTTTTCATTATTAAAATCCTGTTTTTTGCCTTAACCTCACTTGTTGGGTTTGAATACTGGGTTTGCCTGATTCACGATCATAACACTGCCTTAACTTTAAGATGTTGCAAATAACAATTACAACTTTTTGTAATCTGACAGTCCATCAATAATGAATCAGTCAATCTTAACTAAATATAATCTAATTTAAACTGTATTTTTCTCGGCCAGATAGATAGATATATTTATTACAGACTCGTAGTCCAAATCACATAATGACAAAGAAAAAAGAGAAAGAAAAGGGACAATAAAAGTACATAGAAGAAAATGCACAAAAAGACTAATCTTTTAGGAGGCAGTCATATCAATGTTTCCAATATTAAGATGTATATCTCACTGCACTATATTTAATGTTAGACAACAGTGGGATAATTGTGTTATTGGACTCATTTAGTCGGCAAATAAATGTATAGATAAGATTCCTTAAAACAGCCACCAAAGAGCTGATGTTAGTGACACAAACAGTTCACTGGCACTGCTCCATCTGGGCTTCTTTAACAAAAGTCTTAATGCATCATTATAAGCCACCTTCAATCTCTCAAGACTGGCTTTTTTATGACTGCACCATATACAGTCAAGTAAAATATGATCTAAACACCTGCAGTTTAATTTCATCAGAACAATATCCAAATTTCCGAGCTAGGACATTAGCTTGGGTTTATAACATTTAAACCTGACGGAAAATGTCCTCATCAGCTGATAAACGGTGTGTCAGCACATGACCAAGATATTTTACTTCATTTGAGACATTCAGTAAGATCCCAGACAATTTAAAATTAGGGAAAACCCTACATTTGTCTTCTTTAGTGCGACATATCAGAATAACATTTTAATGGATTGAATTTGACATCATGTTGTTCACCGTATACCGAGCATAGATTAAGCAGCTTCTAAAGACCAGCTGAACTTAGACTAAAAACCACTAAGTCGTCAGCATACATTAAGTGGTGTACAACTGTGTCCCCAACCACACAGACAGTTCTACACAGATTTTACTGCTTGGAAAGGTCATTCATATAAAAATTGAACAATGCAGGGGATAGGATGCCTCCTGGTCTGACTCCGTTACTGACCCGGAAGGGTGCAGACACACAGTTGTCCCACTTGACCTGCATGGTTTGATTGGCATACCAATAAAACAGACATCTGAATATATATTTAGGCACACCAGCTTGACTCAGTTTTAGAAATAGTTTTCTATGGTTTACACGGTCAAAAGCCTTTGTGGCATCTAAGAAAAAGAGAAAAATCGTAGAGTTCTTGCTATTACAATAACTCAATGTTTCCTTTAGACCATATAGGCACAGATCAGTGCCATGTTTAGACTGGAACCCAAACTGATTGTCTGTAAACATTATTAGTTTTTCAAATCTTGGCAAGAGAATTAGTTCAAAGATTTTAGACCATGTACTTGCAAGGGGCAATGGGTCTATAATTATCAGAGTAGCCTACTTTTCCTGCTTTGTCTTTAATCACATGAGCTAGAAGCACCTTCATCAAGGAGTCAGGAATAAAGTCATGCATAATAAAACCAGTGAAACACAAGGCAAGAAGAGGAGCTAACCTTAAACTTGCATATTTGAGATGTTCAGCAGAACTAAGATCCATTTCTGTAGATTTATTTGCACACAGGTTTTTTGATTGCTTGATGGGTTCTGATAGTTTCTACAAAATTAACATTGTCAACCTGGTAGGGTTCACTCTGAACATAAGTAAATAGTTTGCTACAGTGCTGTTGCCAATGATCGACAATCAGATTCGCCCCAGAGACGAGGGAAAAGAGGGTTTACTATTATTAATAGTTTTTACCTCATTCCAAAAGGCTTTTTTGTCCTTACCTATCAGATTTTTAGCCAAAGAACCAGCGCTCATGGTTTGCTCATTCCTTCTGATGAATCGTATAGCATATTTATATTTTGCATTTGTCAACTTTTTAAGTTCAAATATAAGACCCTGTCTAGGTTTACCTGCTAGAGCCCAAAAGTAGAAGCTTCACGGGCTTCACCATGATATCGAGACACATATGTGTTCCAACCAGGCCTAATTTTGATCATGATATCACTTTTATTGTAAGGCAGGCTGGCTTCCAATAACACTTTAGTTACATCAGAAAATAACCTGGATATGTCAGTTTTATGCCGAATATTTGAGCAGTTGCAGTCCGTGGATGTAACTGCCTCTCTTGGTAATGTAGTCTTACATAACAATTGATCAGTACAGGCATAATAATAACAGAAAGAGAAGACCAGTCTATGTGTGTATGATTTTGATTACTAGACACATTTACAGTTGCAGGTATATTATCAAATCTAATTGACACCTCAAAAGGCTAAAAGCTTAAAGATAATTTCAGAGTTTATAACCCTTATTATCAGGAGCTGTTGCACATAAACATTCCTCTCTGATCATAAACAAATACAAACTATTTGTATTTGTTTATTTGGGACCTAAATCGAAGCTCACAAAATCATAAGTCAGAATATTTCTTGAAATACAGGGACTCAGACAGGAGGAGGCTGCCTCTGGGCTGCTTTTAATCAAGATAAACAGAAGATTGGACATTAAATTCCTTCATATATGAATAATCTTATTTTGACATTACATCTGATATTAATCTGAAAAGCTATAAAAATAATTCATGGTAGAATAACTTTAAATGGTGATTAAATTGTTAAACCCTGGACTGTCTCTTTATTCAATGATGTGATTACACTTTGGGTACCCTAAATAAAGAACCATACCAGTCTCTCTTGTTGTGTCTCTGCTCTGTCTTCTGTAACCCCCAGTCGGTCGAGGCAGATGACCGTTCATACTGAGCCTGGTTCTGCCGGAGGTTTTCCTTCCAGTTAATGGGGAGTTTTTCTTCCCACTGTCGCTTCATGCTTGCTCAGTATGAGGGATTGCAGCAAAGCCATGGACAATGCAGACGACTCTCCCTGTAGCTCTACGCTTCTCCAGGAGTGAATGCTGCTTGTCGGGACTTTGATGCAATCAACTGGTTTCCTTATATAGGACATTTTGACCAATCTGTATAATCTGACCCAATCTGTATAATATGATTGAATTTAACTTTGTAAAGTGCCTTGAGATGACATGTTTCATGAATTGGCGCTATATAAATAAAATTGAATTGAACTGAATTATATGGGGGGGGGGGGGGGTTGGGGCTGTCTGGTGCCCATCTCCAGCAGGAATTGGGGGAGAAGCCAACAATATAGACACACAGGGCATCTCTGGACAATAATTATGATGTAAAAAGGCAGCAAGGTTTGAAAAATATGGAGCATCACGCCTCAACTCCATTGCCACTTCAGCTGGCCACAACATTGATAGCCGCCCAGCACCAAAAAGAACAAAAACTAAATCCAAGCACAAAGAATACCACCCTCTTTCTGCTTCAGAACACATATATAAATCACTCAACGTACAGCTCAGAAATTCATCTGGAATATTTTGCAGCTCCTATGCTTCACTATCTTCATCTGATCTATGTTTAAAGTTTTGCCTCCCCACTAGTGGCATGCTCAGCATCACTCAGAGACTCAAGGAGCATTTTATTCCGTGGTGTCCATCTTGTCGAGGGGAGGAAGTGAAGAACCACCAAGGGTTTTAATAAAACCCTTGGTGGTTCAGAAGCACAGGCCTTTCAGTCCAATCGGCCAGAATCCCAGCCGTCATGCTGAGGTTGCCTGGAAAGCAGAGCAAAAATGTTGGAACTAACATGAACCAAAGTCCAAGTTGATTCCATGTGTGAGCCAACAGCCTGATTCTGGACCACAAGATTACCACAATGGTTGCGGTTGTATCGTTGCAGTTCTGACGTTAAACGCTGACGGACCACAGAAGTGATGCCAAAACTTTAAATTGCTGTTTTATTCATGTTCCAGACTCAAATTAAGCTTAAGTATTAAAACTCTGAATATTAGGGCATGAAACCCTTATGTTAAACTCCTGAGAGACATTTGTTAAAAGTTAAGCCTTTAGGCACCTTAAATGATCGCTTCAACATTAAACTTATTTTACATAAAACTTTGCCTTTTAGCAGTAAAAGTGGCCGTGCAGAACACATTTGTGTGTAATTAATGAATATAATATACAAGATTATTTTTTTATATAATTACTGAAACAATCAAATTTTTCATGATATTCTGATCATAAATCACATAGTTAGTGAAATGAGGTCCACCTGTGTGAAACCAAAGTGTCAGTATAAACACACCTTTTGTGAAAGGCCCCAGATGCAGCACCACTGAGCAAGAGGCGTCAAGGAGCTCCCCAAACAAGTCAGGGACAAAGAGAAATACAAGTAAAAAAAAAAAACACGGTACCACAAGAAACCTGCCAAGAGAGGCAGGCCACCAAAACTCACAGACCAGGTACGGAGGACATTAAACAGAGAGGCGGCACAGTGACGAAAGGCAACCCTGAAGGAGCTGCAGACCTCCCCAGTAAAGACTGAACGATCTGTCCATAGAACCACAATAAGCCGCACACTCCATAGAGCTGGGCTTTATGGAAAAGGGGCAGAAAAAGCCATTACTTAGTGTTAAAATAAGAAAGCATGTTTGGAGTTTGCCAAAAGGAACATGGGTGACTCCCCAGATGTAAGGAGGAAGATGCTCTGGCCAGATGAGACTAAAATTAAACTTTTCATCCACCAAGGATGTCCACAAAGATGTCTGGCGCAAACCCAACACATCCCATCACCCCAAGAATACCATCCTCACAGTGAAATATGGTGGTGGCAGCATCATGCTGTGAGGTGTTTTTCAGCAGCAGGGACTGGGAAACTGGTCCGATCAAGAGAAAGATGGATGGTGCTAAATACAGGGATGTTCTTGAGCAAAACCAGTGTCAGTCTGCCTGTGAGTTTAGACTGGGACAGAGGTTCACCTTCCAGCGGGACAATGACCCGAAGCGTACTGCTAAAGCTGCACTCAAGCGGTTTAAAGGGAAACATTTAAATGTGTTGGAATGGCCTAGTCAAAGTACAGACCTCAATCCAATGTGATTAGACTTGAATATTGCTGTTCACAAGCAAAAAACCAACCAACATGAAGGAGCTGGAGTAGTTTTGCCTTGAAGAATCAGCTAAAATCCCAGAGACAAGATGAGGCGAGCTCATAGAGACTGATCTAAAACCATTAGAAGCTGTTTGCAGCTAAAGGTGGCTCTACAAAGTACTGATGTTAGGTTGGGGTTGAACAGTTATGAAGGCTGAAGTTTGCTGTTAATTTGTCCTATTTGTTGTTTGCTTTATAATTAAAAAATAATAATAATACATCTTCAAAGCTGTAAGCACGTTCCGTTGATGAAATGGTGCAAAGTCTCATACGATCCATTTTAATTACAAGTTGTGAGATAACAAAACATGAAAAATGCAAAAAGGGGTGAAAACTTTTGCAAGACATTATTTCAACGCTTACACTATTGCTGACACATCTTTGTTTAACTCTGAAGCAGATCCCTTTTAAATTAAATAATAGTTTTAGATTCAAACAACACATCACTATCATCTCTAACAATAATGTAAATTACAAACCTAGAATAGAAAAAGAAAATATAGAAACATTTTGTTTCTTTGGTTTGGTGCACTTTATTGATCCATCCCCATTGTGACACTGAGCATATGAACCTAAACAACGCTGTAATCTACATGTGTTTTACACAGGTTGCACTGCTTCTGTTGTCACTGGCTGTAAAAGGTTATGACATAACACTACACATGTTACGCACAGTCACAGCAGGGACTGGTGCCCAGGAAATTAGCAGAGGCTCCAACCTGACAGCAGAACAACAACAATAAACTCACTGTTGATGTAGACCTGATTTGTTAAAGTCTATTATGATGTTATTGAATGTCACAAGCACACCTGTTTACTATATTAGGGTACAATCTAAAATAACCAGTGCTATGTTACATTATAGAGACATGGTAAACATATAAATATGTTAATTTACTTAATTAAATGTATCACTATACAGCCACATATAGTTGATGTCAGATTGGTTATATGAATAAAACACTAAATACCAGTATTTCTGCCTGTTTCAATGTCTTAAATATAAAGGTAATTTGTTTATAAACGCATGTTTTTTGTTGTTTTTACAAAAACTGGAACAATAACGTATCAATCTGTATCTTTAACAATAACGGTTAATCCGACACAATATTTGAATAAAAGCGTGTTTTAAACAGAGAAATAAACGAACATTTCAGATCCAGCTGCAGTGTTTTGTTTTGTTTTTTGTTTTTGTTGTTTGTTTGTTGTTGGGTTTTTTTTTTGCTTATGTGGGCATCTTTCCGTCTATTTACCTGAAACAGTAAAACCAATTTGAACGGAAATCAAATGTAATATCTAATTTAAAGAAACATTAAAATAATCCGTTTGTCTGGGGTAGCTGCAGCTCCGCTTGGCGTTAATGCAGGAACCTGTCTGCAGAGTTTAAACCAAACACGTTAAACTAACAAAACTACACATATTAATCTAATAAACACAAGAATTACACAAAAGTGAATTCTTACCTTTATCAAGGCTCTATGTCATTCAACTCCCTATGATTAAACTGCTGCCGTTTTCTTATGAAGCATCGAAGGAGAGCTATAATCTGTTGTAGCCAATCCAATAATCTAATTTATCTGGATTTCACTGGCCTGTCGGGAGCCACCACATGGCGGCCGGCCAGTATGTGCCAGCTGACAGCATGTCTTTCTATGGGCCAGAGGTGGTTCTAGATATAAGAGAGGAGCTCCGTCCTGCAGCTTCGTACCGGGAGGCGGCTGGAGACGCTCCAGGGCTCCCCGTCTGTCAGAGAGGGGTTCAAATCCATCTGCTTCTGGTCCTCGGTGCGCATGTGAAGAGCTGCCCCCTGCTGGTGGGTGCGGGAAAAGACAGCCGTTCAAACTGTTCAAGGGAGAAACGTTGTTTATTTGAGAAAATCTCTTAAAATATTGGCTGCAGGGTGAAGAGGCTGGTGCCAGTGTTGTCCTGCAGCAAAAGGGTCCTGGTTTTGACTTTTAGGTTGATTGGTTTCTCTAAATTATCCAGAAATGTTGTTTGTCCTTCATGTTGTCCTGTGATGGACTGGCGATCTGTCCAGGTAGGCTACCCTGGCTTTTCACCCAGGGACCGCAGAACATGCATTTATTGACCCAATTGGGTTTTATTTAGGGAGAGGAAACGCGGACTGAACCCAAATGCACACCATAATTTTCATTTTTTTGGAAATTTTGGTAATTCATATAATTTTCCTATGCACCACATCAATTAGGCATATTAACCTCAAGCCAAATATTGGGTTGGTCTGGGACCTGTTCAATCATGGGCTCCAATAAATCCTGGAAAGTGTTCTCTGGTGCAGCCAACAAGATATTCCTTCTTCCTCTTCCTGAAGTTAACTAGACCTTCTTAGAGGTCTAAGACGCCCAAGTTATCAGCAACCCACGATCCTGGTGACCCCAGCCATGGTGCCTCCTCACCTATGAGAGATGAGCTCCACCACATGGTAAACTTTATGAAGGTATTGTCAGGGTTGACACTGAAGGGGAGGGAGGAATCATGAATCAATGATTGTCTCTGTCAAATTTCTTAATAAAAAGAGCTGGCTCTGTTTATTGAGACAAGCCGATTGTTTGGATCCTGAAAAGAAACGGCTTTATCATTAGGCTACATTCAAACTTGACAAAACATCCATAGGATTTTATTAGCTGGAAGGCATGGATGTAAATTTCAAATAACGGAAATAAACAAAATACACAATTATACAATTTCAATGTTCAAACACTTGGATTAAAATTTCACTTTTTGTCAAACTGAGCCAGAAACTTTAATACATTTATTTTCTCAGTGTTCTCTGTCGCTTCTGAGTTTTGGAGCGACATGGAGATTTCTTTCTAAGAAAAAACTCAACAGACCTTCAATATCAGGCCTGCATGTTATCGTCAAGTTTGAACGTAATGATAAAGCTGTAAGTTATGTAATTAATCTAAGGCTGTTGTTAGGAAAGTTTCGTCTGAATAAAGCAAAGTTCTACGGTTCCCTCTTAAGCTTCGATGGTCTGGTGGATTTCTATTTATATGTATAGTAAACCACAACTTGGAAGGCAGAATATACATTGGTGTATCTCCAAAACGTATTGTTAATGGCCTCTGAATGAAAGGAATCAAAACGTGCTGTTATATTAATATCCTCATTTATGTAATCGTCTTTGTAGAATATTATTTTGTGCACATGTGCTGTTGTCAATCTTTTTTTCTGTTCATTTTTGTAGGAAAAGATAAATAAAGTTTTGGGACGAAAAAAACAGGCCATGTCGTGATCTGCCTCTCAATTGGCTGTCTGATCAAGCTCCCGTCACGTGGGTTGAAGGCTAAACCAATCACCGCTTTCCAGGGCGTGGCCATGTAAATGTACCCGCTGCCGTTAAGCTATCAGTTAGCCGACGGAGTCATGTAAATAGCTTAACGATCTTATGGGATGTCAGCTTGGATTGAATTGTTTTATGAGCGCTGGATCGTTTTTAGTTGACACCAGGATATTTATCTAAACATAATGGACACCATGAGCTGTATGTGAAGGTCGCTACTGTGTTTTTCAGTAAAAAAAAAAAATCGTTAGGTTAGCTGCCTCGGTGGACTTGTTAGCTATCGCCGCCATAAGGAGCAGGACAACAAACGCCGAGTCGAGCCCACAAGTCGGCGAGTCGACGTGCCACATTTCTGCCACCGTCATAATGGAGAAGGTACTGGCTGTACTAACGTTTGGTGCTCAAGCTTTTTGCTCAAATCCAGATGATATGTGGAGCTGCCGCTCTAAGTGAAGCTAGGAGTTAGCTCGCTGGTAGCCACACCTGCTCGTTTTATTCAGGCCAAACCGGCATTTTTTGTTCTTTAAATGCTTTTGTTCAGCTCCGGCTAATATCCGTCAATTCAGCTGGCAGGTCACAGTTGACGTTTTAGGGACATTAGCTGAACAAGTTTACGTTTCTAGGATTGTAAATGGAAGGGGACGCCCTGATTAAAAAAAACAACAGATATCCAGCTCAGATGCTAATTTTGGATACGTCTATCTCCTATTTCAGCTAAGTGAAAGTTAAAGACCTGTTGTGTTTAGAGGAGGTTGGGGGGATCCTTCACAATCAGAATGATTTTATATCCATCTCTTATCTCTTCCCTCAGGCTGATTTCTTAAAAGGACTTCCAGTCTACAATAAGAGCAACTTCAGCAGATTCCACGCAGACTCCGTTTGTAAAGCATCCGTAAGTAGCACGGATCATATGTTTGAAAAAAGATAATAGTAGTTTTTGGTTGGATCTTTTGGATTGATTGCAAATGTAACTGTGTTGAAAGTGTTTAAACAGCAGATTTCTCCCAACCGGCCTAATGAACCAAAGCTGTCATCCAGCATCCCAGGAAACAGTAAAATCCCTCAGCATATATGGGACAGACGGTGGTTTCTATAATCAAAACCCAGTTCATGGGTTAGCTCGTCTTTTTAGCTCCTTTTACAAAACAAATTAGAACTCACTATTTTGGTCTTTGATCACATCATGATGTAATCTAATCTGCACCATATTCTCTTTTTCCCCAACAGGCTCTAATTTAAATAACAGCTGTGTCCCAAATTACACTTTCGTGGGAAAAAACGGTTAAATTTGCCATACATTAGATTGTTGTTATTAATTTATTATAACCATACAGAAGTCTCAAAGAAGTATTTCTGTCTTAATCCGTCATTATTTATATAAAGACAGGAGGCGACATCACCCGTGTGTGTGAGTCTTTTCACAGATCTGCAGTTTAACCAGATATCATTATTAATTTAAATCAAGTAATTATTACTGAGATCACATTTTGTACTTTTAAGTTATATTAACGGTGGCAATGGTAGTGGGGGATGTTTCCTTTCAGTGTTGGCTCAAAGCATTTTTTTTTTTACAAGTGCAAGGTAGATGGAAGAAAACACAAGAATCTAGAGCAGATGTTTATATCAAAGTCCATCATTAAATAAATACATTATTTGCTAAACTAAATATCAAAAATGAACAGCAATCATTAAATTGAATTAAAAAAAAGAAGTTACATCAGAGCACAACATAATAAGATCATCATCCTGTCAATGTATGCAGACGGTGAGGAGTTGGCTCTGTTGGTGCATTGCTTGGATCCAATGTAGGCTAATATTTTCCATTTGCCATGCTTTCAGACTCTGCTGGCCAACAATATATTTGGCTACTCGAATGGATTCTGTCTTTCTTACCGACATCTGGCAAAGATCAATTCTGTGTTTCCCCTGTGGTTCCTCTGGCCAAAATACTGGGGTTATTGTGAGGATGCAAAGACAATAATGTCCTTACATTGTTTTCCTGTTACCATGCAGTCCAACAGTTTTTTTTATTTATAATTTGAACAGCATTGGTTTAAAAGCATGCAACATCTGTACGAATGCAGAGACATTCCTAAGGCGTAAACGTTTATCACGATCCATCAGCTCTTACTGTTAATGGATCATGTGACTGAAGCAGCATGATAGATAAGGCTGGATTGTCTGCTACAGTGAAGCCAAATGCAGCTGCTGCAACTGCACAGTGTAGATGGACGATACGCTTTTATTGTAAAAGCAACAGGACTGATCTTAAGAGCAAGGAAGTAAAATCTTTAATATCGAGGTCAGGCTTAATTTACTTTCATACAGAGGGGAAAATTGTGTTAAACATGTCCTTTATTGTGCCAAAGATGAAAGGTGTCTAGGGCAGCCGTCATGCATTCAGCTGTGGTCTGACAGCAACAGTAGGTTAATAAATAAAACCTAATAATACGCAATGGACATGCTTGACATGCATATATAATAAAGGCAACAGTAAAATGAATAAACAGTCACACCAAGACTTGAAGACCGCTACCAAAGAACACAGAGAGGAGCTGTTTCGGTGGCCATGAGTTCCAGACAGCAGACCTGCTGCATGAATCAAACCACGACTCATGATAAACCCTGCAGACCCATCTCTCTTCTGTAGTAAACATCAAACATTAGCACCACAGGAAATGGTATTAAAAACCAAATTTCACCTCGCCTTGGATACTTGTCTTACTACATCTGTGGGTGTGTAGCTTCCCCCAAAGCCCTCTCAGATGCAGAAATCTTTACGGCTTCATCTGAAGACACTCAAACTATCCAGCTCACGACCAGCTGGAGGTGTTAGCTGTTCTGTGGTTCTCTGTTGGCGCTACATTTGTTTTCTTCTCTCTTCCTGCTTCCGTGACGCAGACGTCCGCAGAAGCCATCCCAGATTGTGAGGATGCGATTTCTTTCCACCTCCTGGCTTAGTGTAGCTAAGCGCAGCGCCGAGGGGCTCTTAGAACAGCAGAGACGATGTCAGGAGGAGTTAAACTGCACTTCACTCATTCTGGCCTCAGTTTAATTAAAAACACAATCTTACCTCTCCTTGAAAGCACTTCTCTCAGATGTGGGGTGGGGGAGAGGCTTCACAGTCCCAGACGGTAACCTGTTCTGTCTCACTTCAGCAGAATAATAAGGATGCACCAACTCAAACAGAACTCAGAGAATCCAGTTAAATGTTTTCCCAAATATAGCTTATACCCTTTGTGACCATATTTATTAACCTAAAATTTAGTGAATAATTCGTTTTCTGAAGGAATGCCTATTGGGCATATAAAGAATCTTCAATAAACACCCGTTGTGCTTCTACTTGTCTCTTTAAATGTTCAACACGCAAGCGTGACCGGCTCTCTCGCCGGCTAGCTTTCCTCTTCCTGTTTCTGATGTGACTCTTTGGCGGTAAATGGTCGTCACATGTTTCCTTATGGATCCAGTCAATTGTGAACTGACAAAACTTAAAGACTCTTTGTTTTTGCGCAGAAGCGAGCCGAGCCCCGTATAAACGGGTAACAACAGATACTGGTGCCTGCAGTGGCCAAAATGCTTCAGAATATATGGGATTTACAGGGGGCTGTTTTTGTCAACTGTTGTTACCCCCCGCCCCCCTTTTAAAGCTGCCCTGGGTAACTGCCCATTTCACCCTTATAGAAAAGCTGCCCTGCTGCAGACAGTTGTTGCCTACAATCATTTCTCAATGTACTATGTTTAATTACCGCTATCGTTAATGCTTAATATTTCAGTTGGATTAGAGAAAAAGGAGATTTTAATTATCTAACCCTTAATTTATATTTATTTTTTGTTTTTTGCCTGTTCATATTCATTATCTGTTGCTACGTTGTGTGTACGTATGTATTTTGCAACAATTACAGCAAATACCACATTCTTTTCAGTCTTTTCTGTACTTTCTGTTTTGCTGTACAGAATCGAAGGCCCTCTGTTTACCTTCCAACACGGGAATACCCGTCTGAACAGAGTGAGTACAATCAGCGGGATCACAGGGCGCGGCTTGAGACGGCCTTGCACAACAGATTTATTGTTACAGCCTGCACTATGGGGACATAAATACTTAGAGTACAAGTGAGAACGACACAGTCAGTGGGTTTCTGAAGATTGCTTTTTGAATTTGTTGGTTTATACGATGCTGGACAGAAGTTAAGTGGCTGCAGTGGGGGGATGGCGGGATGGGGGGGCGGGGGGATCACTGAAGGGTTGTGGGTATGTAGACTCAGACTTGGAGGGAAAACGACTGAGTTAGGAGAGAAGCAAAATGTAAGAGGGAAAGAAGGACAGAAAGTTTGTACAAGGTGTGAATCTGTGCATTTATCACATGTGATACTGTTATACATACTGTTATTTCCTTTTCCTTTAAGAATGGCTTTTGTGTGGCGTGCTCTGGTGGTGCAGGGGTAGAGAGCACGACCCGTGTACGGAGGCCTTAGTCCTCGACCCGGGTTCGATTCTGGCCTGTGGTCCTTTCCCGCATTAGATTCAATTCAATTTTATTTATATAGCGCCAATTCATGATACATGTCATCTCAAAACGCTTTCCAAAGTCAAATTCAATCAGATTATACAGGTTGGATCAGATTATACAAGTGTCTTCCCCCCTCTCCCAAACCCCCTTTCCTGTCAGCCTACTTTGTGAAAATGAGCCACTAGTGCTACAAAAAAAACAGAAAAACAATAATATATATATATATATATATAAGTCTTGTTGAGTTGATATTTTTTTTGTGCTTACAGTTATTGTAACAGAAAAAACCAACATCCTCCTGCGTTACCTGCATCAGCAGTGGGACAAAAAGGTGAACATATGCCTTTATTAACACCTTTTTCCAAAGCCTAAGTCAAATATTGTTGTTAACCAACCTCAGGTTCTGCATCTCAGTTAATTATGTGATAAAAGGCGTTATGTTAAATATGGTTTGGAGTAGCTGGCTTCTCACTAAGGCGTCCGGCTTGTATTGACTTCTCCAACATGTTGTGTTTTAAGCAGAATGCAGCGAAGAAAAGGGAACAGGAACAAGTGGAGGGGGACAGCCCGGCGCCCCCCAGGAAAATCGCCAGGACAGACAGCCAAGAGATGAACGAGGATTCCTAAAGTGTGCGCGCGCTTGTGTGTGTGAGAGGATGAGGATACACGTGCACATACAGGGTGTAGCCAATGTGATATGAACACAGGAAAGGTTGGGTGAACCTGAATTAAAACATGTGGTAGCTGTGAGAAGAGATGCACTGATCAGGATTTCCCTCGCTTGACTGTGTTGAGATTGAGTCAAAATCCATCTTAATGTATTTTTTTTTTTTTTATTATTATTATTATTATTATTATTTTGGCTCCGATTGACAGAACATGTCGACTCCTCCCCTGTAAGCGTTTACGTGGATGTTGAGCTGTGGATGCGTGCGAGCGACTTTTCCGGTGCGCAGGTTTAAACCGGAGACGGGCAGGAAGGGTCAGACGCTGCTTTTGAAAGCTAAACGTGTTTAGTTCTCAGTCACCGTGGGGAAGCGCGCTTTTTGTTACGCTGTTAATTTTATTACAACTCGTCGTCTGCCGAGCCAGCAACAGTGCCCGCTCGTTCACTGCCCACTTTTTTAACCACACTGGGGGGGGGGCGCTTCAGCTCCTCGGTGACCCCGCAGAACCAAGAGCGCACTGTGAGGAGGAAGAGCACAAAGAAGAGCCCCTCCCCATAAGATGTGTTTGTCCAGATCCGCTTTATTTTCTGGGACTTGTTCTCATAGGATTCAGGTCGTTCATCCGTCTGAGACGCCGTTTTACATCTAGCATCTCGCCGACTGCGGCTATAGAAACATGGGATTTTCTTAGAGGAAGGAATTCAGATATATTCAGATGCACAGACCTGCAAACGGCACAGATGATAAAAATAAAATGGAATTACACGAGAGGAAGGGTGAAGAATGATTTTAATTGATTTTTTTTTTTTGTGTAAATAATCGCCATCGGTTAGTTTATGTTTGTGTTTTCCTGAATAAAACCCATACCCATAGAGTAGGAAAAGAAGCGCCCCGATGCCCTCTGGATGTTATCTTGCTTGCATGTTGTTGTTTTCACAGCTGGATGTTATGTTACAGAACCAAACGGGTGTTGTGGTATCAGCCTAGAGGCCTTACAACTTCTCATCGTAGTTCGGATCTCCTTTAGCTGCCCCGGCTTGGCTGCGATCTGCGTCTCCCAGTCTCCCGGAGGGCTTAGTTCGAGGTCCGGCGTGAATAATCGCAGAGTGGGAATAAAAAGGGATATTCTGGTGCGTGCGGCCACAGAACGCACGTCGAGCAGCAGCGTTCGGTCCAAGTCCTTCTTTCACTTTATTCCGGTGTCATGAACTGCAGCGCTGCAATGAAGCTTCTTGTCCTTATCACTGCCCAACAGTCACGTCGAAGCCTCCTGATATTTTATGAACCGATGCAGCAGTGTAGATATGCAGTTTTTTTTAAATCATAAAACATGTTATGCTTCTGCTCTGATAGACTGTTCAGCTCCACCCTAGGCCTTGCTCCCATACAGTGTGTTTGATCAGATGTTCAGTTAAGCTTTGCCTAAATAAAGCTCGACTGAAACTTGATTTTTGTCATGTGGTATTTTAAATGTGTATCTTTTTTTTTTGCCAATCAGAAGAAATTGGTTCCGATGAAGCTGGGTGGAGAGATGGATGAATGAATAATACACACCTAAATACAACATTCCAGCCTTATGTTTGTTTTCAGTGATTTAACGGTCACAGCTCAATAAATTATGCTAAATGTTTATTTTTGTCCAAATTAAAATCAAAACTGAAAATGTCCACATTCATTTCACACGGAAGGATAGAGTTCATGTTTATTTCTGTACATTGTGATGATTATGACCTCCAATCTGTCTGCCTGAGTTGCTCGGTATTTGGCACCATCTGCCTTCACTGTGGGGATGGCTTCAGTTTTCCTCCACATGTAGCTTAGCATGTAGGCCTTAAAGTGTGATTTTTGGTTTCCTGAAACCCGCCTGTGGCATCTTAGGCAATGGCTTTCTTCATACCACTCTTCTATTGAGGTCAGGTTTGTGGACTGCAAGGCCGGCAGTTGTCCTGTTGACACCTTCTCCCACCTGAGCTGTGACTCTCTGCAGCTCCTCCAGTGTTACCATGGACCTCTTAACGTTTTTTTTATTTTAGTTTTCAAGCCTGTCAGTTTCGATGGACGACTGTGTCTTGGCTGTTTTGTAGGTGTGCTACACTTCCCCTTTTTTATATAGTTAACAGCTCTGAAAGAAATTGTTCTAAAAGTCGACCCTGCTTGATCTCCATGGCGCTTTCTTCTTTAACGTTCTGTCACAAGACAGCCATATTTATTCTGAGCCTGAGTTACACACCAGCATGAACTATATTCAGGTAACTTCTGAAGGCAGTAGGTTCCACTGGATTTTATTTAGATGTACTAATGGAAAGGGACTGAAAATCTTTTATTCTTCCACTTTATTATTACAGCTCAAATCAGATATTTACGCTGTACAAAAACACTTAAGCAAATTTGCATTCACTGTCTGATGGTAAATCTGAATAAACACTTTCTTTTTTTAGGCCGGATAGGAAAACCAAAACCGTTTATACCTGATAAATACCAGAATTGAAGATTTAATCTCTCCACAGAACCCCATTTAAGAAAACCTCAATTGTCCCTTTAACCTGACAAACGTTATTTGTAAATGAAGTTGAATTGTTTTAGCAAAACAAACTCCACACATGAAGCGCATTTGAAAAGAGTTTTATTAACTATTCTTTTCGTATTTTACAAAAATATGACAAAATAAATTAAAAGAAATAAATAATCCCATTTCCCAGTATTTTTCTTTAAAAGATCAGTTTTTTTCCCCCTCTTGTACATTGGAAGAGCATCTGATGTCGTGTCAGTGAGGCTTCAATGAAAGCGTCTTTGCTTTGAGGTTCAGGTCGGGTTTGAATGAAGCTATGGTCAGAACCTCAGACGTTCACACCCGAATCAAAACCCAGAAGTTGATGCATTCGATAAATCCACTTGGTGCCCTCCCTCGCACTGATTACCTATTGGACCGACTGCAGTAAAAGTTGAGAGAGGATGAGGCTTCCTCAGAGGGATGCCTGCACTCGGCCCAATAAGACAGATGCAAAGCCTGTTTCTATAACTGAGGCTGATCTAAATTCCTCCCTGTTCCTAATGGTTTCCAGCTGCCTTGAATATCTAATTAAGAGAACTTTTTTTTTTTGGATATTTTTTAACTGGAAATTGTGGAAATGAACTCATAAAAAACGTGACTCGTGTTTAATGTGATGTAACAGCTTCAGCAAACAGCCCAATCCCAGCCTTCTGGTCCTTTAAAGCACATTTCTACATGATGATGGTGATGATTAAGGGACGCTAATGCATCGTGTTGTTCTTCATCCCTGAAATCCAAATGCAGCAAACTGGGAATTTTTTTTATGAGACTGAGCTCAGCTACATAACATCTACATCTTGTCTACATGTTGTTGCGCTGATTCTCTCTAGCGATTTATGTCCCAGCCTTTGAACAAAACACACATAAGCACATAATATATTCCTCTCATCCTGGGAATACTTATTCTACGTTTATAATGAAGAGTGTCCAGAGAAATGAAAGCGAACACACTTGTACCGACAGTTAAATGATGTTACAACATGATTCATCCTGTTTTGTTTTGTCTGTATTGCATTTAATCTTTTTTTATTTATTTACTTAAAACTGGTCTGAAAAAAGGCAGACGCAACAAAAACTACAAAAGACAGATAATTGAAACGGGTACAGTGAAGATTCTCCACATTAAAAATAAGGAGTGTGGAGGGGAGTGGATAACGGAGCCAGAACTAAACGTAGGTGATGTCGATCTACAGTATCAGCTTCCACTCAGTGTTATTGCCAAGATCCTTGCTGGAGGTGAAAGTGTGTAAATGCATAGTTAATGTTTCCATCTCTTAACCCACAGAACAGTTCAGTGGCCTCTGAAACATGTAAATTGTGTGTTAAACAGTATGATGATGCATTTTCCATTTAAAAGTAGAGCCAGAGACTCGACCCGTGCTGCTGTACTCTGAAGCCCACAGACCGGCGGGTAAATGGTCATTTTTAGAAGTTGGCTCCAACCTCTGCAGACCACGCAGAACTGAAATAATGACTTGATGAGTGTAAGATGACGGGTTTACATGAAAATAACTGATATCAGACTACACAAACAACAATACAGAAAATTTGCTAAAGACTTGTCAGGAGTTTTGGGTCCTCGTTGAGCCTGATCTTCAATGTTGGGATTATGCAGACAGACCAACTAAACCAACTAAACCAACAAACGGCGTAGGTCTCCAACATGACTAGGTAATTCATAATTATTTATTTTTATGACTTTTCTCCTCTCATTCATTTGTTTTAGTGTCTAAATTGGCTGTATAATACTGTACAACCCAGGTTAAAATCATTATCCTAAAAAAATACTATTTATGGTAAAAAAAAAAAACAAAGAAATCCGTAAAAGATGCACATAGTAAAGGAGAATGAAAAGAGTACAGTATAATCAAAACAAGTGGTCAATGTCCAACAATCAAACAGCTGCTATGAGCAGAGATAAAATAAAATACAGCATCCTCCACACCTATTGGCACTGTGTCAAAAGCCTTAAAACAAATTCAGCTTTTATTGCTGTAGTTAAAATCTCACATGTAAAAGATTGTACAAATAAAATCACACCGATCGACACCTGTAACATTCCCCTAAAATATAAATGAGTTTGACTCTACTTATTAAATCACTGCCATTTGACCTGTAATTAGCAATAAACAACTTGTTTATATGGGGGATAAATATGATGTAACACATAGGTCTGTTTCTCTTAGCCACTTGGCTGGCTATGCAAAGTGAGGGCGATGATAAGGGAAGTAAAAAAAATCTCCAGAGTTTACTTAGAAAACTTAATCTTTCTCCATAACAGGAATTATCGGGTCTGTCAGGGAAAAAAGACTCTTTCCCACGATCACAATATAAATGTGCTGTGTTTCAACTGACACCGTGTGTTTTGGTCAAAACTTTTGAGCAATGTACAGTCTAGTTGGGTTTGGAGTGAAAGAATATATGAGGAAAAAACACCTCATCCTCCACTATTAGGCACAGTGGAGGATCTATGATGCTGTGGGGCGTCTTGCTTCTAAAGGCCTTGGGAGAATTGTTTTTTGTAAACTCTGAAATACCACAAAATACCACAAAATACTTGTGGTTTCTGCCAGATAACCAAACTACTGTTGTCAGTAAGAGAGTAAGTAGGAGAGTGGCTTAATCCGCACAGAAATGGTTGAGCAGATACAAAATCAGCCTTGTTCCATGGCCATCTCTGTCCCAAGAGCTAAAGCCTAATGAAAAACTGCCCTGGGAGCTGACGAGGAGAGAGGAACCAGGACTCTGGAGAACATATATGGTGCAAAGATAATTAGTTAATGTACCTAATAAAATATTTTTAAGCTTTAAAGAAGCAATAAGTAAGATATTTACTGTAAAATCAACCTAAATCATTCTCATTTGTCACCTGGGATGGAAGTAACATTCCTCGGTCCTCTCCAACAACGTCTGAGTCACATTTTTCTCATTTCAAACCTAGAGCTACGGTCTGGAACTACTTAGGTTCAGAGTGTAGCCGGTGTTTACTTCCTGGTTGCTGAGCCAATCATATGACAGTTCCCAAGGTTCCCAACACAGAGCGCAGCATTTGGTGTTTTATTTTGGCAAAAGAGAAGCAGCCTGCTAACGTGGAAGCCAGTAAGAGAATCAGACCAGACGTAGAAGAGAATACATCAGCATATACCTGTCCTGTGGAAGTAAAAATTCAGTGGAGTTTCGCACCGTTGAATAAATGTTGGGTCTCCATGAGTGAGCATTGTGTATGTGTTGTTCCCGTTTTAACCACTAGGTGTCATTATTACTTTTTACTTTAACAGTGGGATGATTCTACTTTTGTAAAAGATACATTCATTTTAAGGCTTCTTCACATCTTTATCAGGGGAGCCATTAAGTGTGGAGGATGCAGGAGATGCTTTCTGTGTCTTAGGGGGAAAAAAAAATCTTTTTTGCATAACATCATGAATCAGACTGGAGTTGAGCTTGTCGTCAGGTCGCTGGGGTTTGGTGCAACTTTCTTCTGTTTACCTCTGGACTCATTTTGCCAAGTCTGACTGGAGTGTTGGAAACAAAGCGCCATCTGGGTTTACCCGGCACTCTACGGGCTTGGATGGAGAGCAGCTTGCAACAGGCATCCATGCTCCACTTTCTCAAACATCCCCTTCATCCGCTGCCTTCCCCCCCCCCCCCCCCCCCCGAATCGTCTGTTTAAATTTCTCCAGGGAACAATACTGGTACGGGCAATTTGACTTGCTAAACTCTTTACTTTGTTTAGTTTTTTAATGGTACAGAACGGGAAGGAAGCTGAACGCTCAGACATCACCTCTGCTTTCAAAATAAAGCTGGTGATTTATCAGGGAGGACAGATTTTGCGTTGTGACCGTCAAGAAATATTAAAACACTGACTGATATTGCTTTTCCGTTTTTCTGCTTCATTAAAAAAGAGGAGGGCCCCAAAAATTTCTCACAATAAAAAAAAAGAGATCAAATGTTTACTTGTGTTGAGAAGGATGAAGTCTGGAAATCTTTCCATCTTTGTTTTTAATCCATATCCTTCACAACGGGCTGATTTTTTTTTTTTCATGTGAGGCCACCAAGATGCTTACAATTTCTGACTAAAGGAAACCAGGAAACATAGCTCTCTGCTTTAAAGGCTTAAAATAGTCGAAACGCAGCTCATGCATTTCTTTACGTATTGCAGACAAGGAAGAATTTGAGTGAGTGTGTTGTAGTCGGCCGTGACAGAAGGGCTTCACATCTGTCGTACGAAGCCAGATTATTTTTGTCTCTGCAAGAAAGCAGGCCGGAACAACAGTCACCTTTCATCGGGATTCAGCTTTTCCTTTCTGCTTCCAGTACCTCCGCGCAACGGCTTATAAAAAGCACAAAAGGTACGTCAGGCCCTCTCTCACAGCGAGCACATCAACTCTGGTTGACATGTAGTTTTCTCCCTCTTGAGCCACTAGATTTTAGAAGCGGCTGGGTCCAAGTCTGCGTGATGTCCGTTCTCAGAGCCCTCTCCCGGGGGTGAAGGGATCTCGTCGGGAACGCCGTTCAAGTCGGACCGGGAGGCTTGTCTTTCCGACGTCTGTGACGACTGTCCGTCTCCGGGTCTGGGCAGCGGAGCCCCGTTCACGCACGTTCCCCCTTCGGATTTGCCAAAGTTGAACAGTTTTCCAGGGTTGAAGGCCTTACTGGGTGACTGAGAACGCTCCTGAGAGCTGCTACCTGATGATGAAGATGACGATGACGCCGCGGCGGCATTAGTGGCGGCTGCAGCAGAGGAGGAGGCGGCCGCTCCTTCCTTCCTGTTCTCGGGTGACTTGAGGAACTTGAAGCTGAGGAACCCGGGTAGTTTGGGCTCGCTGCCGGTGGGCGACTGAGGAGAACGGGCTCCACCGGAGAACTTACTCTGCAGCGGGATGATCTGCTTCAGCTTCATCACGTTATTATTGGCCAACAGGGAGCTGGGTCTCTTGGGTTTCTCGGAACCGCTGGCCGCTCCTCCTCCTCCTCCTCCTCCGCCGCCTCCGGAACGAGATTTGCTCCCGTGATTCTTGTCGTGGTGATGATCCCCGGAGGAGTCACCTTTGCTGTCATCGCGCTCCCTCTCCCTGCGCGCCATATGCTCCGCCTGCCGCTGCCTCTCCTCTTCCTCCCTCTTCCTCCTCTGCAGCTGCTGGTAATGCTGCTGCGCCTGCCGCTCATGCTTCTGCAGAGGAAGGGGGGGGGAAACAAATCACATTAGGTGTTTACTAGGATCAGCACTGACTCTGCTAACCATTCCAGTACTCCCCATCTACCAGATCGCTTCACTGCAGGAAGAAGTGTGCACTGCAGAGTTTTCCTCTTTATGTTGAGCTGCAGACCTTTTCGCTTTCGTAACTTAAAACAAATCAGGTGTTGCAGTAAAGGTTAGCTCTGAGAAATCTTTCCATCCATCCACCCAACCATCCATCCATACATGTATTTTAATAGAAGCAAAATAATATCTGGTTTTCAAGTTGTTTTTCTGGGCTTCATGGAGGCGCAGTTGGTACCAATGTTATTTTAGGCGGACAACAGGCCAGATAATCTCTTCCCATTTTCGAATGAAGGATTGAACAGAGCTCTCAGAAATGATGGGATTCAGTTTATTAAGCTAACCCTTCTTTTTCCACAACCTCATGCAGGGCCTTTCTGCTGCCTTGGTCTTTCAGTTGTTCACAGAACTGCTGGATTTACTCTGAGATGGGATTAGGTTGATTCTGGTAATTATTTATGTAACTTCTGAAGGCAGCAGGTTGCACTGCATTTTATTTAGCTTTAATAAAGTAAAAAGAGCTGAATGTGAAACCAGGCCACGGTATTTACTTGTTCTTTTGTAAAAAAAAAAAAAAAAAAAAATATGCACTACTTTGTGTTGGTTTAAACACATTATGGTTTATGGCTGCCAGATAAAAATGTGGAACGGTTCAAAGTAATCATATAAATAAAAGCTTTTGCAAGGCACAGTATGTAGTCTCTTCAGCAAGTCTTAGGGTTCTTCTACTGTCCCTGTGTTGGGATCTCGTTCTTCAGGTCATGATCCATATCTTGTGACCATAACTGGAGTTATCGTTGGACTGGTAAAGCAAGAACCTTGCTTTGAAGCTAAGCTCCTCCTTCACCGTCACAAACAGGAGCCGGGCCCACAATACTGCCAAAGATGCGTCAGAGGAAGAGGCAGCCCTGCAGGTAGCGATCTATATTCTTTTTGTTGAGACCCTGAGGTTTCCCAACCCTACACCCTCATCCCCATGAATACGCCTCAAGATCCCGTCCATGACAAACAGGGTCGGAGACAAAGGGCAGCCCTGATGGAGTCCATACAACGACCAAATAGCCCTTAAAAACATCCCGTACGCCTACTTTACCTTAAAGGCCTCCCTACGCTGGTAATCCAGTTTCGCCATCTCCTCTTTGACCCATGTAGGGATGTCAGGAATGGCCACATGGATGATGTACTTCAGCAGGATGGCAAAATGCTGAAAGAGACAGGTGGAAAGGACATTTGAAACAAATAAACAAAAAACAGTGTAATTAATGTGCGTTCTTGTAAGATAAGATAAGATTCAAAATAATGAAATTTTCTTAAACTAATTCCTGCACCAAAACCTGCGGGCTGTGAAATCGTCCTTCTGGTTACGCCTGACTTCTTAATCGGGCCAGGACAGAGCTGCAAGCTGTTTGTGCCTTTCAGATACAAACTGCCACAGAGCGCAGAGCTGACCGAGCTGACCCAACTAAAATTAAAAAATACTGGCTGGAGCAGCAGCACAGGATGCATTTAAGTCACTCGTTTATATATTATGTCTAAAAAAGTAATGACATTAAAACTTTGTTGATTGGTTTATATGTAAAATAAATTAATATTCTTTAAAGTGGGAATATGACTAGATTGAACGGATGGGAAACGCGAAGAAACATCCAGGTAAATGCATTAAAACTTTTTTGTTGTTCTTTTTGTAGATACACATTAAGCCAGTGAGGTCAGAAAATGCATTTTACCTCAATAATAGGTGTAAATCTGGATCAAAACGGCATTTGTTGTTTTGTTTTTATGACACGGAAGATATTAGGATCACTTTTTTTTTAGGGATTCAGGTCGGCTGCGGAACAAGAGTCGTTTACCAGCAGCTAAATGCAATTGGAAAGTTATGGGTTCAGTTCAAGCTTCCTCCACCGCATGTCAATGCGCCTATGAGCAAGGCACATAACCTCATGAGTGTTAAAGGTGTGACAGCTGGAGATAGGCGCCAGCACCCCTCGCGACCCCAGCAGGGATAAGCTTGTAGGAAAATGGATGGATGGATGGAAGGATGGATGTTAAAGGTGTGACTGGATGAATGTGGCTCCAGTGTAAAAGCGCTTTGCGTGGTTGATATGACAAACCGTGCCATTTAAGTTCAGCCCATACACTAACAGTCCGACTAATAAATGTAGATCAGAGTTGAGCGTCCAACTCCAGTCCTAGAGAGCCGCTATCCTGCAGCTTTAAGTTGCATCCCTCCAACACGCTTAAATCAAATGAACAACTACATAAAAACTAAAATAACTGTAAGGGATTTTAGAATACAACTTACATTTTTACTAAAGTTAAATTCACATTTTATCAATTACATTTTAAATAATTATAAAGTATAAACATATAGACTCAATCCTATTTGCTGGGTTTCCTTAGATAGAAAACGTTTTAACCAACCTGTCTGGATGATTTAATTAAATTGGCTTTGTAAAGAGCATTGAGATGACGTGTTGTGGATTGGTGCTATATGAATAAAACTGAACTGAATGGTTAGGCACCAGGCATCTGCAGAGCTGAAAGACCCGCTGAAGAGGGAATTCAGCCATTTGCTTCAGCTGTGTTGGAGAAGGGATGCAATTAAATGCTGCAGCTAGAAGCTCTCGAGGACCGGAGTTGGCCTCCTCTGGTGTAGAATAATACATTTTAAAAGCTCATGTGTACAAAATAGCAAGAGTTTATTATTCCGTGTGCCGTCTTGTAGAACTGGCTCTCTAGAGTCTCTGCTTTTTAAGCCACTGATGCTTCCTCTGCATGCTTCTAAGTAGCATTAAATAATGGGATGAGGCTGCTTACGAGCTGCAATTTTACAGCAGGACCTAACTCTATCACACGCACTGAGCCACCAAAGCTCACCTAATCCTACAATACAACACGTTACAGGGAAAATACCAAAAATGTACAGCATTAGAGAGTGTTGGCTTTTCAGATAACACCAGGACTTTATTTGGTTTTGTAAAAGAGGTTCGATGATGACTTGTTGACTGATGTTTTGATTGAACTGGGAGATTTCCCCCACATTCTCTAAGTTCTTAACGGCTCTTTCAACCACAACGTGGTTCATGAATCATAAAGGACACATTTCAAAGAGTCGAATCAGAGTTAGTGAACCGTGTTTTCTCACATTAAATTTCTAAACCTCTTAGATCTGTGATTCCTAAGTTTTCACTATCCAAACCACAAGCTAAGAGCAGAAGAGACCCAGAACCAAATCTAAGAAATTTAAATACACAAACACTGTATATTAACAGCATCTTATCAGTTTTACTTCAACTTAGTTATCTGGATGTTTTCTTGTCTGAACCTGCAGGACCTACAGGTCTGCTGCACGCAAAATGGGAATTTCTAACACTTAGAAAACAATGTCAAATAAATGTTGCTTTTCCAACAACTTTTGCATAATACTGTCTGTTTCCAGTAATCTTGTGATGAAGATATGCAGTATTTGCAACATTGTGCAGCCTTTAGGCATCGCCCTGCAGACATCAGAGTTGCAAAACATGTGGCACTTTTGTTTTTAGCTTAGTTTTTTTCTGAGGCTTTCATAGACAAAAAAATATATTTTTGAGTCCATGTTTGAATTAGCATTCAGTTTAACAACATCAGCATCCTTTTTACTTATCAATTTGTCCATTTCGGCTAATGCATTTATCTTTAATGTCTGTGTTTCATCACCGGCAAATTTAAATGTTCTGATTTAAATAATTTTATTACTTATTTCACATTTTCTTTAGCATTTTCTGACAGATAAATAATTAAAAAAGATGTGTATTTGATGCTTTGGATAGGCTGTTTTTCTTTGTTTTCGGGATGTGGGGAATTAGTTTTTGATCTTATAACGTCTTTTGTGAAAGGTTTTCTATAAATAAATTTCATCTTTAAAATGCAATTGCAAAAATGTATTATCAGTAATATTAGCAATAGTTTTTCATATATTTTAGAATTGTCCCACAACTTGGCTTTTCTTCACCCCACAACTGGGAAATTGGGAACAAGGATAATTAAAGATGTTTGGTGCATGCTAAAGATTTAATTGGCAAAGTACTGAATTTCTGTGTTACAAAATAAAAAAAGTAGAATTGAAAAGAATGAGTTGAGCTGCGCTTTGCCATATAATCTTCCATAGCGTTGCTGGTAGAATAATCCAAAATCAGTGAAATAGTTACTAATTCTAAAAAGCTGTTTAGAAGATTAAAAACTTATTTGGAAGTTGAGAAAAAAAATAGCTTTAAAGTGGAGGGGTGTGATACCTCGAGGATGACGATAGAGATGATGGCCATCTCAGGACTGAGCCAAGGGAAGAGGCGTTGCAGCTGACCGCACTGACCAATCAGGTAACAGTTCACTATGATGGCGATCAGGCCCATGCCTTCCATCGCCGTCTGAGAGGAGAAAATAAAACCCTCAGCTCTGTTGTTTCTGGAAGCTTTTATTCAAGTTATGCACAATTTGCAAGTTAAAAGTCCCTGTTAGATTAACCTTATTGCTCTGCACATTTTAGCTCTGACCTATGTGAATGAGTCTCACCTGCCACTGGCCGATGCTCTCCACCCGGACTCCAAAAGGCCTCTGCAGCCCTGTGCACAGCTTAAAGGCATCACTGCGGATCTCAATGATGTTGTTGATGAGCGCACACATGGCAGCCAGAGGAAAGGCCGAGGAGAAGAGAACCACGTAGCCAAACTGGACAAACATCTCTTGATAGTCCTGGAAGGTGTCCTGTAAAACAGACAAGGTCAAACTTTCGCCTTTTTATGTGCTGTAGAAATAAAGTTCTGAGTGACAAAGTGCATATTTAAATTAATATAACGCTCATTAGGGCTGCGCTGTTGCCTTGCAGAAAGAAGGTCTTTCTGGGGTCTTTCTGCATGGAGTTTGCAAACATAGGTTCTCTCTGGGTACGCCGGCTTCTTTCCACAGTCCAAAAACATGACTGTTAGGTTAATTAGTCTCTCCAAATTGAACTTACTAATGAGTGTGTGTGCCAATGGCACCAGCCCACCGCACAGATAAATTATAAATAAATATATAAATATAAATATATGTCTGCAGTGGAATGCTTTAAGGCAAACTAGTTTTTACAGAACTATAAGTGGTCTTTTAATAATAAGAACAAATGGGGATATTTTCCTGTGTTTAAAATGTCCAAAAACTGTGTTCAGGTGGGTAAAAAGGGAAGTACCTGTGTAATCTCATCGCTGCATCTAATACACGGGCAGTGCTGTGAGCTTATGTGTTCAGAGAAACAGCGCAGGTTTTTTTTCTTTTAGTATTTATTTTCTTAAATTAAATCAATTGTGTGATTTTATGTTTTTATCTTGTTCCATACCATCAACTTGACAGGAACTGCAGATGGAAATTAGTCTCTATGGCTAAATTTGATGTGGTTGTACGATAGACTGAAACACTCTTAATTAATGTGCACTGCTCCTTTTAAATTACTGAAATAAATCATAAAACCGAGTAAAAGCAGCTTTGTTTAAATCCTACCACACACTGCTTTATGCAGGCCGCCTTGCGGTCATCCTACAAAAGAAATCTGACATGCACAGGATGCATGTTGCATGGACTGAAACCTAGAGAACCCTACTTAAAATAGCCAGAAGCGGACGTGCCAGCCAGCTATAATTACGTTCATTGAGGATTTTGGGCATTTAAAGCTTCAAAGAGCCATGATGTTTAAGTTTATTTAATGTCTGGATGGAAACATTAACAGTGATATTACTTAATTAACAAACCATACTGTGGTACTCATGAACACCGAGAGGGCACTGGTTTGACTTTTATAATATGTTGTCTTTAATATGTTTGTATACACCATTATTTATGGTTTTGCTTGGTATCAAAGCTTGAATTTAATTATACATTTTCCCCAAATTCTCTAGACTGTCGTTGTTAAATTTAGTGAAAAAGCTGCGATTCATTTACACAAACTGGTTAATTTACAGTATAGAAAAATTATGCTTCCTGTTCAGTTTATCTTGTGAGAATGCAAGATAAGTTGGAGAAAACAAAAATATTACAGTAGCTTAAATGAAAGGGGTGTTTCTGTAGGCGAGCGGCCCTATACACGCTCATGTCTGATAGATTTCTGGTTTTTATTGCAGGGCCTGAAACTGGGCAGCTTTTTAGGGTCTCCTCTGGGGATGTTTGTTCTTGGTTTTTCCACGGATGTCTTTGATGTGTGTCTGTGTGTTAGACGTGAATTCTGAGCTGGTGTCTCACCAAAATGTCATTATGGTTACACAATGACAGTAAAGACTGCTGATTCTTGGCTCTACAGAGTCGCTCTTACAGCGTATGTCTGCATGCAGCTCTCCATCTCCGCCTGAGTGAGCGTGGTGCTCTCCGTCTCTTCCGGAGGATCCATCCACGACTCCCTTTTGCTTTTAAGCTCCGTCCTCTCGGCGCTCCTCTCCACGCTCTGGCCTCTCCTTCTGTGACGCAGTGACGTGCCGCTCTCGGAGGCAGCGGGCGGTGAGGCAGCGTTGCCTGCAGCAGCGGCAGCAGCAGCAGCAGCGTT
Organism: Fundulus diaphanus; assembly: GCA_037039145.1. Taxonomy (NCBI): domain Eukaryota; kingdom Metazoa; phylum Chordata; class Actinopteri; order Cyprinodontiformes; family Fundulidae; genus Fundulus; species Fundulus diaphanus. Next base: position 12,706,099 of record CM073128.1, on the reverse strand, counting down.
AAGACCCTCGGCGCCGCCCCCTCCCGGGTCTTTCACGTCATGGATCCCATTATCGTCGTCGTCGTCGCACATTTCAAACACGGAGGCAGGGTCCATTCCTTTCTCCACCATGGTGGGGCTCCCTTCTTCCAGGAAGCTGTTTTCCACGGGGGCTCCACCGCAGGCCGGCCTTCTGTCCACCTTCAGAACAACACAACAGCTGCTGTTGTTATTTTTGCTCTCACGTCAAGTTGAAGTTCAACCGACGCACAGCGCTGCACCTTCTCTATGAAGCTGACTTTCCTCAGCTTCAGACCGCAGTCAATCACGTTCTCCTCCTCCGTCTCTCCTTCACTGAACCTCCCGCTGTCGGCCTCGTCCCGCTCCCCTCCCTCCTCCTCATCGGGCACTCCACATCCGCCGTTCAGACACTTCTTCTCCCTGCGTGGAGTTAAATGGCTGGTTACGTGTCAGGCAAGCCGAGAGTGTAAGCAGCTCGCCGCGGCGCTTCTCCAAACGTCTGACAGGCATGAATCATAACAGCATGCGGCACACAAACAATGGCAGAGGAAGATGAAGTGAGCCCGTGCAGATGTGTTTGAACACTGCGAGAGTGAATGATTGGTGTCAGTCACTCCTCGGCACGCTACGCTTTCATTTAAAAGCTAATCTTATCCGCTTTGATGAAAACGACCTTCGTTCTGGCTGCCCCGCTCCAGGTCTGGTGCCCCTCAGCCCGAGTCCAGGCACGTTCTGGTCCGAGGGAGAGGCCTGGACCTTCCCGGCCGCCAGCCGGGCGTATTTGAGCAGCACGGAGAGCAGCAGGTCCCACACGGCTCTCAGCGAGAGCTCGCCCAGCTTGTGGCGCTCGTACAGGTAAGGCTGCAGGACCTCCTTCACGTTCTGAAGGAACTGGCGGATGATGAGCAGGGTGGCCAGCATCTGGCGGGGAGAGGACGAGAGTTGGTTTACACCGAGAGAGCAAAACAGGAAATAAATAGAGTTTCCAAGGCGTTAGATAGAGGCGAGAGCTTTAGAGGAAAGACAAAGACATCCCCCATTAGGAAAACTCATCTAAAATCCATCAAAAGGCAATTAATGAAGCACATTTTCCCCTTGAGAAAATCACAGGAAGAAGAGAAAATATACAGAGCCGGAGAGAATCTTACATACATACAGTCAACATTTTAAACAAGTCTCCATTTAGAGGTCTTTTCTTTTTTGTTTTTACAAAAGAAAACATTTTTAGTTTCATAGAGATTTAGTTTCTTGATCTCACCCCAGATATGAAAAAACGTATCAAAGCTGTATAATAGGGATCATTTACACGCAGGGCCAATTCGGGGCCCACATGGGTTGGAAATTGTCTGAAAAATTGCTCCCAGATGATACGGTCGGCATGTTACACAAAGTTCTCATGTTCATTGGGTTTAGAAATCTAAATGCAGAGCAACTCTGGGCAGAAAATGGGACTCATCTGGGTCCCAGTTGTGATGAACAACATGAGCAGATGTTTTTCTACCCATCTGAGACCCAACTAAGACCTACACATGTTGGCCAACTGGGTTTCCAGAAATGGCTTGTATTTCAGAACTCACTGAACAAAATCCAACCTGAACAAAATCCATATGGGGCTCACATACAAGAATGACCTTCCCTCCATCCAGGACGGCACATGTCTAGGGTCAGGAAAATGGCAGCTAACATCTCTGCGGACCCTACACATCCCGCAGACAAACCGTTCAGGTTTTACCTGCAGGTCGGCGCTAAAGAAAGGTATTTGTAAAAACCAGCCGCCACAGAGCCAGTCCCCCCCCCCCCCCAGGCTGTCTCTGATGAATACGATGAACACCTCACAGCCTGAGGTGTCAGCTACACCGCTGTGAAATAGAATAAGCATATTTGCACTCTCGCAGCCTCCATATTTTTCTTTTCTTTAGGCATTACAAAAACAAAAAGCCCACACATCTACCGCTGTTTATATATTTATACCTAATGCCTGTACGCTGTGAGAGCTGTAGCCAAAGACAAGCTTCTCAACTGTGCGCGATCACGGCCGAATAAGCCCTGCAAAAATAAAAGTGATGAGTGTTTCATTAATTTATTTCACAATAATATATAAAGGGAAAGTTTAGGGTAAAGAAACAGGCTCAAACTGCCTCGATGGTAACATTTTCAGGGCAGCTGCTGAGGACGACACAGAACGCAAACAAATAAAGCTGCAATAAATTCCTGACAGGACTTGGATTCAACGTTCCGTCTAGTTTCTAGGAAACTGAGAAAAGGAGCTCCAGTCATCCCTGTTACCTGCTGAAACAGTCGGTACGGACACCAGTGAGCCACATTCAAACTTCAGGGTTAAACTAAAGTCAAAGAGCTGACTAAGGGGTTGCATTTTCCATTTTTTTAAAGAATCTTTTACTTTATAGCTTTCTGTTGAACATTCGTCACATTAAGTAATGCTTTCGGCTTATTTTACTTTCTGCTTACTGGCTCTGGGGCATAAACTGCTTGATCGAATATAGCTCAGCAAATATTTTAATGATCTGGACTGTAGCGGGAGGATGAAGGAAATCTATTCAACTCGCCGATATCCAGACCCCGGCTGAGGAAGCAACAGTACCTGACAGACTGTGAGAAGCTGGAGTACAGTTATTAAAAATGCAAAAGCAACATGATTCGCTCCAAGATAGAAAGAAAAGAAAGGAAGAAAAGTCCCAAAAGCCCTCACGTAGATAAGGGAAGAAGGCTGGAAATATAAGAATACAAGAAGAGTTGCAACACAGAGAGATACACCGAGACGTCGGCTTGATCTGACTGGCCAGTTGGGAGCTCACAAATCCAATTTTTTTCCCATTAATGAACACATCGCTACCGGGTGCCGCTACAAAGGTCATAAGTGCTTAAACTGCTGCTGAGTAAAGAAGTTACGGTTAAGCCCAAAATTTTTCATACCCCTCGAAAAGTTAGATTTAAAAGGAAAAGAGACGAGCGTCAAAAAATAAAACTATGCAAAAGGAGTAGAAAATTAGAAGAAAAATACTTAATTTCTATTACATTTGAGCAAGAAAATCTATTTATACTCTTCTCAATAATAAAAAAAATATATTTTCACAACAATCAAACCCTTGTTATAATGGCTTATGAGTGTTTTGTATATTTCCTGTTGTATTCATAAATCTTTGGCAATGAGGTTAGAAGGCCTCCTTGCCATCGCCCTAATCTTGAGTGTCCTTTACTGATTCTCCTTTCAGATTAAAGTTGGGTTCTGTCTGGGCCACTCCGATACCTTGATATTACTTTAATCAAAATAAACCTGTTCGTAAAATGAAAAGATTACTATAAACCTGGATCTGCCAGGAGTATGAATCCTTTTGGGCTTAAATGTAGCCGTTTTCAGTATTAGGGAGATGCTTGAAACAAATTCTGAGGCAGTAAGGGGATGTTAGAGGCGATTTAACGGAAAATGTTTTTTCTCGGACGTCCTCTAAAAAACCTCAATGTCTGCAGTTCAATCAGGCTGTGAGATAGTGAGAGAGAGCAAGACTTTAATTAGACAACAGGAAGGCTGGATTGTGTTTTCTCTTCAGCTTTCTGACTGTCAGAAAAGGCTAGATTAGGAAATACTGGTAGTATTTTGAGATGTCAGGGTTATTGATCAGTTATCAGACATCAGAGGTATGGACCTAGGTTCTCCAGTGAATACACACAGAGTAGTAATGCCAGCTTTGCTTACGGCGCTAATCACGCAAACATTTTCACAAACGGCAGGTGAAAATATCAACAACTTTATAATTTTGTCTCAATAACTGACTGCTCATGACAGCAGAGATAGAAATGTTTTTAATGTGTTTCTTACATTATAATTTTTAAATAGAAATTGGAATTAGCTAAAATCGGTACCAGGAAGTCATAGCTTCACAACAACTGACGTTCAGATATCAGACCCATACTTGTAAATGTTGTACCTCTAGCACCAAAGCCATCGCCGCACCAACAGGCAAACCAGAACAAAGCAGAAGTGATGCAGTGGCAATGCAGAGCAATGACAGAGAGACAAAATGGACCTTCAGTCCCAGCCAGGCTTAACAGGAGTCATACTTTAGACCTGAGCAAAGCCCTGAAGAACCAGGGCACAGACACCATAATCATCTGGATCTTGAAGAAGATGTAAGGCAGCAGATTTTCCCGGATCTGCCGCTGCAGACTCCGCAACAGAGACAACACCAGCATCATCTTCCGCACACAGACAAACATGGATGGATGTGTGGATGAGTGGGCATGGGCGTCGGTGCGAGAAGACAGACACAGCAAAGCGTTTAGGGGATAAAATGATGCTAACGCCGTGTAAGCCTGTGTAATGTTCAGGGGAAAATATGACGGAAATAAAATGGTTCAAGTCGTTGCCTACCTCCTTCAGACGCTCCATGTCTTTGAGGTAGAATCCAATGTAAAAAAGGCTGAGATAAGAATTTACAAACTGAAACTGCAAGAAGAAGAAAGAAAAGGTGAGCACAAGCGGGTTCAGTACTACATGGAAAAATAGTGTAGTGAGAAAATCCACTCACAAGAACCATTTTGATGATGAGATTTTTCTCATAGGCACTCTGGAGTCTGTAGTTTTCTGCAGAAACATAAAAAATGGAGGAGCAGAACGCGTGTAAAGGTCAGAAAACATAGATGACAGTAGTTGTGTTGGGGTGAACAGGATCTGGACTCTCACCCATGTCGTTGAGCCAGCAGGCGATTTTCCTGTACACCTCGTCACATGCACTCACAGTGATAGCAAGCATGATTTCAGGGATAAAGCGGGCCAGCCGAGGCATTTCCTTGATCCCCATCACAAACTCCTGCAGGACACAAACACTTTTATGAAGTATACTGTGTAAAAATTAAAGGAAAAATAAAAACAAAAAGCAGCTTTGACCTAAAGTTGCACCATTTTAGTGACTTTTTCCCCATTCCCGTGAAACCTTAAGTTAACCTACTTGAGCACCTTTCACTTCCACATTTTTCCTTCCACTTAACTTTCTACTAATATGTTTGGATGCAGCACTTTTCAACTGTCAAGTCAGCCGTCATCACCATCATCATGTTGGCTTCTGTACAAAAATTACTTTTTTTTTTATCCTGTGTAATCTAATTTTCTGAGAAACTGTATTTTTGTCGTTTTCATTTACTATAAGCCATATAGCTGTCAACCTTAACTGAAATATATCTGTGTGCATGTAATGATTCTTTATGAATTATACTTTTTAAACTAAATTACTGAAATAAACAAGCTTTTCATTGACAGTGCAATTCATTCATAGAGCGATTCTAGTATTTTGCAGTTTAACCAATGAGATGGTCAAGGTTATTTCTTGATAAGCCACAATGACAATTAAAATATAGCAAGGGGAAATTACCCATGAAATAACCAATGCATTACTTTAACATATATTAGCTTTCAGTTTTACTCACTGAATATCACTGTCAAATATGTAATTAATGAAATATATAGATAGCTACAGGTAAATTATTTCTAATTTTGTTATAATCTTTTATCTATATCTAAAATGTTGGCCCCTTTGGCGCTCAGTGCACTTGCATTCCCACGTCCAGCTTCAAATCCAATCACAAAACAAAAAAAAAATAATTACACTTTAAGAAAAATGTCTAGTTTTGAAGGAGCAGGAGACTCTAAACAAAAACGGACCTGCAGCTCAAAGCAGATGAGCATGACGAGGAAGACGAAGCAGAGGCAGAGGATACAGATGGGCAGGCTGACCAGCCACCTGAACACACGCCTGCGCCACGCAGGGTAGTAAAACTCCTCACATCCCGTTATGGGGCTGCAGCGCTTCACCCCCTGCACACAGAGAGCATTGAACATCACAAAGCAGGAGCGAGATGCAGTGGAAAGTTGAGAAGAGTAACATTCTGCCCCCCTCACCCTGAACTGCGGCCGCGGCTCCTCCAGGGATTTGGAAGGCGTGTCCAGCGTTCCCCATTTGTACGCCAGCTCTGCGCCCCTCCTCTTCCACCGTTCAAGGAACAGAGTGGCCCAAACCACGTTGAACAGCGCGAACACCACGCAGCAGATGTCACGGCTCGTCTGGGAAACACAAACACGCACAT